>PVJC01007429.1:0-51523 GCA_004026665.1 Murina feae
TTAGTACACCACCTGGCATATAAAGAGTAATCTTAGCATTTGACAAATAATTAAATTAAATTAAATTTTGTAGTAAGTCTGCTAGAACTATTTATCAATTTAACTTGAGTACGTATATAGATTTTATGTATAAAATTTTGATTGGTTTAAAAAGTGCATTCTAATAAGTGAGAAATGAATAAAATGTGCTTATAATGTCAAAAAAAAAAAAAAACCCAAGGAAGAGTTAGAAGAAAGACAATAAAGGAGAGAAAGAGATGATTAGTGTATGTGAACTAACTCCTAACCAATGTGAACTAAATCTATTGTTTCACCCATGAACAACTCTGAGATGGTCTTTAAATCATATTCATTTTATAGCCAAGGAATAGAGAATGAGTAGAGTAACTTGTCTGATGTAACATCACTAGTAAGTGACAGAGCACAGATTCAACCCAGGTTTTTCCGATACTAAGGTTCATGGAAGTAGCTATGGAAATATAAAATGTATATATCCTCTGACCCAATAATTCTGCTAGGAATTTATCCTTGTGATATTGTGTTTTATAATAAGAAATATATTTTTGGTCTTTGTCAGTATCTGGCATGCAGCTCCTGCAATTGTTGGAATTGCTAAGTGATGAAAGAGAGAGAGAGAGAGAGATGAAAATGCGTTTGATTATGTGTCTTTTATTAGGATTGGGGCTCGTTACCACTGAAGCCAACCATGTGATTAGAAAATTGGAACTTCACACCTCCTGACCTCTGAGGCAGGGAAAGGGGTTGAAGTTTGAGTTCAATCACCAGTGACCAATGAATAGTGCCTATGCAACAAAGCCTTCATAAAAACCCTAAAAGGTGGGGTTTGGAGGGCTTATGCATTGGTGAGCAAATGGAGATTTGGGGAGAATAGCACCCTCAGAAAGCATGAAAGCTCTGTGTCCTTTCCCTATACATCTCTTTACATCTCTTCCACAAGGCTGTTCCTGAGTTATATCTTTTTGTAGTAAATTAGTAATCTAGCAAGTAAAATGTTTCTCTAAGTTTTGTAAGCTGCTCTAGCAAATGAACCCAACCCAGCCAGGGAGTTGGAACCTCCAAGCTATAGCTGGTCTGTCAGAAGCCCAGGTGATAACATAGACTTGTGTTGACCTTGGAACTGGTGGGCAGTCTTACAGGACTGAACCTGTGGGATCTGATGCTATCTCCAGCTAGGTAGACAGTGTCAACATTGAATTGAATTGTAGGACACCCAGCTGTTGTCAGAGAATTGCTTGGTGATGTAGGGAAACTACCCCTACATTGTAAATTGTGTGCAGAATCCTTAATCCTGTAGGTAGTATACTCAAATAAGTGCTCAAGCTACGAACATAAGAATGCTCATTTCAGTGCTATTTCCACAGTACTAAAGTGGAAATAGTCTAAATATCCTTTATTGGTGAATTGGTTAAATAACTTAAGGAACATCTATGATAGGAAGAGTCATATCCTATACTGATTTAGAAAACTGTTCAGGATATATTATTAATTGAAGAAAAACAGGTTGTAAAACAGCGTATTTTTATTACATTTTCTCTTTTTAAAAACAGATGCATAAGTCATAGATGCATGCACGTATAGGCACCAAAAATTCTGGAGGACTATGTACCCAACTTTAATAGAGATTGCTTCTGGGGAGGTGATGAGAAGGTCTGCTCAGGTGAAGATGAAGAGAGGGGCCTCTTTCTTTTCATTTTACATCCCTTTGAATTATGTGAAAAGCCAATTTTTAAACATGATTCTGTATTACTTTCATAATAAAAGGAAACAAGTAAATAAAATTAATTAAAAATAGACCCTGAGCAAGAAACTGGCGGGAAGAGAATTGAATAAGAGCAGAAGGAGCTAAGAGGAAAAGGAATCAAGGAAAAGGGAAATGGCATTAGTGAGCTCATGCCAAGGTTTCATTCATTGACTTAAACAAAAGAAATCTATTGTCTCACAGTTTTGGGGGTTAGGAGTTCAAGATCAGGGTTTCAGCAGGCACAGTTCCTTTTCAGGGCCACGAGGGAGAATCAGTTCTGCGCCTCTCCCCTAGCTTCCAGGAGTTTGCTGGCCAGCATCGGTGCTTCTCGGCTTGTAGGTCACTGCCTTCATGTTGACGTGGTTCAAGGGTCCACTATATACTCATATTGTTTGCAGGCAATCCCCAGAACTTCTTCATCTTGCAAAACTGAAATTCCTAAAACAAGCAAACAAACGAAAACCCCACTGAAATTCTATACACATTAAACAACAGCTTCCCATGTCTGCCCCACCTCGGCCCCTGGCAACTACTTTCTGTCTCTATGAACTTGACCGCTCTGGATTCCTCATATAAGTGGAATCATACAGTGTTTGTCTTGTTGTGCCAAGTTTATTTTACTTAGCATAATGTCTTCAAGATTCGTCCACATTATAGCATGTGTCAGAATTTTCTTCCATTTAAAGACTGAATAATATTCCATTATATACATACTAGGGGCCCAGTGCACAAAAATTTGTGCACAGGGGGAGGGTAGGGCGTTCCTCAGCCCAGGCTGCCCACTGTCACAGTCTGGAACCCCTCAGTGGATGTCCTACTGATGGCCCTGGTCTGCCAGGCACCTTTTGTGTGTGTGTGTGCATGTGAGTGTGTGTGTCACCACTGGGGGCCCTCCCCAGCCACATCTGAGGCTTGGAGCAGTCCTCCTGTGTGTGTCTATCTGCTGGGGGCCTGCCCCCAGGAACACCATGGAGGCTTGGAGCAGGCACCCCCTGTGTTGATCTCTGAGACTCCTGCCCTCCCCTGCATGTTCTCTTTTTTGAGCTGGGGCCAGGGCTGGGTGCTGCCTGCCTGCCAAGCTTGCCTATTCCCCATCTTGCTTCAGCCACCAGGAAGCAGGGAAAACCCCGCCTGTTCACTTCCTCGAGGCCGGGCCAACCTTTCCTGCTCCCCAATCCCCCAAGGAGACTGGGAAGCAGGCAAGAGCTGCCTACCCAGCCCCTGCCGCTGCTCCCCGCTGCCGCTCCCTTCCACCCGCCGCTGCCCACTCTGCCCCCACCACCGCTCATGCCTACTGCCCCACCCCCGACGCTGCCCACGCTGCCCCCACCGCTTCTCACACCATGGCTGCTGGCCTCCATCTTGGCTGGGTTAATTTGCATACAACTCTCTGATTGGCTGGGTGGGCATGGCTTGGCTGTTGGATGTGGCTTAGGCATCTCAGAGAGACTGTTAATTTCCATATTACTCTTTTATTAGAATAGATATCACATTTTGTTTATTCATTCACCCACAGATGAATACTTGGGTTACTTCCAGCTTTTGGCTACTATGAATAATGCTGCCATGAACATGGGTGCACAAATACCCTTTTGAGACCCTGCTTCCAGTTCTTTTGGCTATATATCCAAAAATAGAGTTACTGAGTCATATGTAATTTTAAAAAATATTTTGGGGAGTAGCCATACTATAAGGCTCTTTAATTGTGACATACTTACTGCTCAGGATGATAGTAGGCAAGAAGGTAGCTGTTTCTCAATATATAAATCACACAAAAACCAGGAAGGTAGACTTGCCATCAACAGAATCAAGAGGTTTTGGAAAAGAACTCTATGGCCCTGGCTGGTGTGGTTCAGGTGGTTGAGCATCTTCTCTGCACCAAAAAGTCCCTGGTTCAATTCCAGTCAGGACACAACCTCGGGTTGCAGGTTCGATCCTTGAGTAAAGATTAAAATAATAATAATTAAAATAATAATAATAATAGGTAATAATAATGTTCTTATTATTGTTCATTTTTAAAGGTTTTTTTTCTTTAAGAACTCTATAACATCTGAAGCAAATGTGGGAGCATGCTTTAAACTGCTACCGTGAGTGAGAAGTGGAGAAGGAAAATTAATTGCAGACTGAATCACTTAAGGACCTAAGTATTTCTACTGGGAAATATTTATCTGTTTGGTGGAGTTGCAAGTTTTTGGGAGTGCCCTCATTGGAAAACAGCTGATGATTCCGGGAAACTTTGGAAGAATCACCATGGTGATACAGAGTGACCCATTTAAAGGGCAAAGCCTGTTGTGAGTTGAACTTCAAAAGATGCCTGTATAGAAGCTTCTCTTTTATTTTTTATTGAACGTAAAATATGAAGTGAAGTAGCATTGTTATTATTATTATCTGCATTCTCCTTGCAGTCTGATGTATTGGGAGAACACAAGACACTTTCAGATTCTGTCCTGGTGTGGCTTTCCTTAGCTGCAGCACTTTGAGCGACCACTTAACCTCCGCAACTTCAGAGGGGTGACCTAAAGGGCCTCTAATGTCCCTTTGGTCTGTGGATTTACTTATATGCATATATATATAGTGTTACAGCTCCTTTTGGTTTGCTACTCCTTTGCTCTGGAACTTGCCTATTATCTAATCAGATACAATGGAAAATGAGGAAATAAATAAAAAGATGATGAACAGGCAAACAGCATCAGAGTCCACAGGTTAAAGCTCCTATACCTTCCTGTTTCCCTCGGACCTCAGGTGCGTGGGGTTGAGTTAATCACACTTGTGGGTTCACATCATTTTTCATCATTAGTCTAGACACGGACCTTCTCTGTTTAATCTTAGTCTATTATTTTCTTCTTCATATTCATATCCCAACACTTTTCTCATTCCAGGCACTGTGGTATATATGGGCAATTGTATTTAATTAATAACAATGCTATGATGTTGACAATGATATTCCTCCACGTGAGGAAACCAAGGCTTAGGGAAGGGACAGAGGCAGAATATCAACCCAGCCAGACAGATCCAGAATCTACATCACTATACCAGCTAATGAAGAAAACTTGTTTAAAATACAACTTGACTATAAGTTATTCTGAATTGTCTGTAATACCCCTCCCCCCCTTTCACTCTTGAAAAGGAAATGTGAACAGATCTATTTTGAGGCACTTTGATTCTCCTCATTCATCCTTTACAGAGATTTATCACCAGAGGCAATTTTCTAAAACTGGGATCACCGTCTCTTTGAATTTTCTTTTTTTAATTCCACTTCTCTTGCAAAACTGGAAGTTGTAACTGTCAGCCTTGGCTTTGACTCTATTCCTTGCTGGGGACATAATCGGAATAATATAAAATAGCATTTCCCCTCCTTAAACAGAACACCTTTCCACTCACATTATACTCTTTCTGCATCTCATTTAAAAGAAGATGATCATTGATGGGCAGAATATGCTCACATTTCTCCTCTGGATGAGTGAAGAGTGTAAGGATTTATAATAGAACTAGAGGCCAGGTGCACAAATTCGTGCATGGGTGGGGTCCGGCCGGCCCATCCTGATTGGGGTGATTGGGTTGGGCCTGCCAGGGGGAGCGGACATTGGCTGGCAGGCCCCACCCCTGGTTGAACTCCTTATTGAACTCCCAGTCAAGGGGACAATTTGCATATTAGCCTTTTATTGTATAGGATGAAGTGTGTGTCACCTTTAAGGTAAATCCATCCCAGATTCATAATTAGCTAAGGTGATAGCCATTTGACATTCCTCGCATTCTTAGACAATTCTGCTATGTGATGGGACATGCTTGTTAACATTGACTGCATTTTGTTTGTGAGCCCTGGTGGGAGGAGAGGGGACAATCCTTGGAGGAGATTCAGGAACAGGAGAGGTTAAGAGTTTGACTAACTAGGAAGATTCTTTCTATGGGAATCTAAAGATGGATTACCAGGATGGGGAGGTCCAGTCATAGTTGGGAGGGGGCAAATTAGGAATAATAATAATGTTATTGATGATGATATTAATGCTCATCTCTATTGAATGCTTACTATGTATATTCAGGTTCTCTATATACATTATTTTATATGCACTGTCTTACTGCTTTTTATGTATTATCATTTTTAATCTTCCCAACAACTTCAGACAGGTACTATTATGGGGACAAGAAATAGATATTATTACAATCTCCATTTCATATTGGGGAAATTGAGGCTTAGAATGGTAAATTAATTTTTTTAAGATCACATAACCAGCTATGACTCATTGGTCTATCTTTTTAAGCAACAGACACACAGCCAATGAGCTTTGGAAACAAGGGATAAGATAAGGAGAGAATGAAAGAATACCCTTTGAAGAGGATGATTGAGGACTTTGTGAAGGGTTCAGATCTGATTGAGTGGTTCAGGATTTCACCCAAACGGGGAGAGAGAGCACCCCATGTTGGTCCTCCTAGTTGGTTCGAAGCATCCATGAATTCAGGCCAGGCCCACACCCTTTGCTTGGAATCATCTCTTCACTATTTTCTTCCTAATTTTAAAGCCATGCTATTATATAATTTGAATATAACAGCCAAAGATAATTTTCTGCTTGAAACAATGATCAGATTTTATGTTGGATAGGCTGACTGAATAAAAGACTTCTTCAAGAGATCATTTTATTCTGTTAATTGTAAAAAGTCTTTGGAGACATCCTTGCAAATGGTGAAACTAAACCCTACCCCTAAGAGAGTCAGGGTCTAAGACTTTACAGACCTGGCAAGAAAATCATGCACCCTTCTCCCCCTGCACTAAATTCATGTAAAGTCTCATCAGAGCATCCCAATACAGTTTTGAAGAAGTGTCTTTTATTTTGTACTTGATTCCTCTTTAACAAATGAATCATTGATTTTCAAAAATTTTAAATGTGTCCAGAACTTTGTTTTTGTTTTTGTTTTGAACAGTCATTCAGAAGCCAAATCCAGTAACCCTGTCTTCTCTCCCTGCTGCTTTGTTGTAAAGATGGCTTTCCTCTCTGTGGATCACAGTGGTTCCTTTGACAAGAAGGAACAGCCCTCAACCAGCTAAACTGTTGCCTCATGTGAAAGGAGTGCTTAGCAAGTCTTTCTAAAATGTTGTCTGGCAATTATTTCTTAACACTTGTATGCTACATTCCCAGAAGGCTGAGGAACTTTAGGGACAATCTCAGTTGCGCTGATTTACCAGCCATTCTAATCTGGAGCCCTTTGGAAGCTTCTCCATGTAGGTTGAAGTAGGGAAGCCGACTGAAGCCTCACCATAAAACTGTGGTTGGGTACAATAACCCCCTAAGGATAGTCAAAGACAGATTCACTTGATGCCAAATTCTTTCCTATCATCCAAGAGTGGCTAATGAGACAAGGGTGGGAGTGAGAATTCACCAGGGTTTTCAACAAAACATTCCAATAAATTAAAAAACAAACAACCTTTGTTAGAATGAAAAATGTGTGGTAATGCTGGCTGGTTACAGTGCCCTCATGTGTCTCAGCATGGTAGTCTCATTTGGGGCTTTTCAAAGGACATACGTAAAAGGCTCTTCTAGGCACTCCAACACCATTTCATGGCATTCTCCTCCTTCCCATTTGTTTCTAGGACCACAAATGAAGCTCCGTCTTTGGTTGTTAGAACTTCCACTGTGATTATTTTTATCACAGGCTGAAGGCATAAAGTATCCTATTTTCCAGTGTTCAATAAATGCTCGCTGAATTAGTTCTCCCTTGTATCTCAATGCCTGCCAAAGAGTAAATGTAACTCAAATTTCCATTAGCTGGTGAATCAATAAATAAATTGTGACAACCCACACAATGGAATACTACTTATTAATAAGTATGGAAGAACAATTGATATACGTAACAACAAAAGGCTATATATTATAAGAGTCCGTTCATGTGACATTCTGGAATACAGACACAGATCAGTTGGTAGCCAAGGGCTAGGGGAAAGAGAGCGGTGTTGGCTACAAAGGGGCACAAGGGCATGTTTTAGGGAATAAAATATGTTCTATATCTTATTTGATGTTGGCTATCTGACATTAGTGAAAACTTACTGAACTGGCATTGGTGGTATGATATTGAGGGTAGCTGCCCCCCAAAACTCATTGAATTGTACACACACACACATACACAAAGCAAAATTTACTTCATGTGAATTATACCTCAAGGAGCCTCACATAAAAGTTTTTCATACCTTAAAGAATCACTGGGATCTTCTTCCAAATTACAAATCCCCAGTCCTTCTAGGTTAGCCTCTTGGCCTCCTTTTCTTTGCCCATCTGAAAAAGACACCACGATGAACTCTTGTGAAAGTCTCCAAGTTCCAGTCCCATTCAAAGCCCTAATGGGGCCAGCTTGCATTCCAAACAGAATGCTCCCTGACTCAGCCATTGTGCCTGTGTGTGCAGTGACACAGAGCCGCCCTTAGAAAGAAAACATCAAAGTTCCAGGCCCATGCTAGACTTGCTACCAGCAAGTGGAAACCCCTTACAGGGAAGTGAGATCTGGGCCCTGAAGGCAAATTCATACTGGCAGTTTGCTGGCCTCCTTCCCTGACAGACAACAATCACACGTTCCTGCCCAGAAGCTGTGCCTTGAGCAAGTTATTCACTAGCCACAAGACTGAACATTCCACCCAGGCAGCACCCAACATCTGACTCTGGAAAATAGCTTTGGTTCCGTGGCTCCCAAAATGTTCTACCCACACTCACCCCCAACAGTGGTGACCCACAAATATTGATCCAGGCCAGTTGTTCTTACACTTTGCTGGGCTTGAGAGTCCTTCACTTGTTAAGAGAGTAAATCTTAAGTATTCCCACCACACCCCCATCCACAAAAATGTGATAGAAGTGCTAATTAATTTGAATATGGTAATCATCTCACAATGTATACATACATATGTTGTCATCACATTGTACACCTTTAAAAATTGCATTGTACAACCTAAATATATATAATTTGTATTTGTCAATCATACCTCAATGAAGCTGGGGGGAAAATCACCTAAGGAGTATATTTTCTAAATGCCAGTTAGGTCTGGGAGTTGTCTTGGGGAACTGCATTTTTAATAAACCCTCATATCATTCAGATGTAGGAAGTCTAAGGATATACATTAAAAAATGATGACCTAGGCCTCGAGAAACTTTTATACATAGAGTTTGTTTGCACTTGAGAAAGTTGAGCGATTTACTCATTGGAAATATTTGACCTACCAAGTGGTGAATAGCACAAAGATTAAGAGTGGGGCTCTGGAGTGGGGTTCCTGGGTTCAAAGACCACCTCTTCCTGTTATTGAGGCCTTACACAAGTTGCTTAATCTCTCCATAGCATGTGTGTATGACAGGGTAAGATCAAATGAGCTAACACTCATAAAGCACTCAGAATAGTGCCAGTAAGATTAGATAAAACCAATTATCATTCTGTCCAGATCAATAAAGACTGAGGGGAATATTGCAAACCATGAACAAAGAGAGTTACTTCAAAGAGCTTTTCATTTAAAGCTTGGACATCTCCAAATACTTCAAATGATAGAGGGTAAGGTAACCACTGTATGCATGCCAAGTTTCCTACATTCCTAATTTCTTTGCCATTTTAAAAATTAAAAATATGAGCCAAAAAAAATAAGCTAAACTTAGCAGTAGCCTTCTTTGATTAAGGGGCTTTAAGACAACTCACATATATTAGTTTACTTTTACAAGTTATGCATAATCTTTGTTGGAAACAGAAATGCAAATCAGAGCTCTTGAAAAATATAAATTTTGGTTCAGTAGAGAATGGGGCAGGGCCCAGGGAATCTGAATTTCTAAAACGTTCTCTCTGTGACTTGGCTATACATTCCAGGTAGAGAACTACTGTTACAGGAAAAGGCTGGATCATCCACCTTGCTTTATAGCTTAAGAAACAGAGACCAAACATGTTAAATACTTTGCCAAGGTCACTCAGCTAATCATTTACAGAGGCAGGAGTTAGATTTGGGTTGATAATTCAAAGACCAAAATCCTCTCCATATTGTAGAATATTTGCATAGGGTAAAATAAGCATGGTAAACTTGCATTCCCTCATTTGCTTATGAAATAACTAGAGGCTCGATGCATGAATTCATACACGGGTGGGGTCCAGCTGGCCCGCCCCTGATCGAGGCTGATTGGGGCCAGGCTGTGGGTTTGTGTGGAGGGAGGGAGGGGTCATGGGAGGTTGGCTGGAAGGGGGGGCCCACAGGAGGTCGATCAGCCCTGCCCCCTGTGGGGGGCACCGATTGGGACTAGGGCTGGCTGGGGGGAGGGGCCACGGGAGGTTGGCCTCTGATTGGGCCAGTTGACCATTGGCCAGCTGCAGTGCACATCATAGTGACTAGTCATTCTGGTTCTTCCAATCACTTGGCTTTGATTGATAGATAAATAGATAGATAGATAGATAGATAGATAGATAGAGAGATAGATAGATACTCTGATCTGAATTCATAGAAACTTTAAATTAGAACTGCTGAACTGGATTCTGAATTCCTTCCAGATTCCACCTTTTATTCTCTTACTCACACATATCCCAACTTCCTGCTTATTCCAATTAAACCCCTGGAAGTATAAAGTATAAATGGTTCATGTGGCACATGGATAAAATCTGGATGGGAAATATGATTATGAACTTGAAGATTTGTTCTTCTCCATTTGTAGAGTGTAAGATACTCCAAGGACCACAGTTTCATCATGAACAAATGTAAGACCAACTGGCACATAAAACTAGGAAAAAAGTATCCCAAAGGATTATGATCCTGAGAATATTATCCTGTAAATCATCAACTAACAAATCACAGGGACATGAATTGGGAGAATATCCAAAAGGCCATTCTAGTGGCTGAGGGCAGTGGCATTTGATCTCTGGGTTGAGTTTTCTGTGGATTCCCTTTGCTTCTTGGGACTTATGTGTGACCTACAAAGTCCCTCAGAAACCATTTTCTGTCATGTATTATCATAGAAGAAAATCTGTCAAATTAAAGTCTGCTGTGGGAAGGGGAGTGGCCACCAATCAAGTGAAATCATTCGGCTGAAGTTGTGCCAGGGAACCAAACTGGGGCAGCAGCATTTTGCCTACAAAAATGGTTGCCTGCAGACCTTCACACATCACCCACCCTTGGATAATAAAACAGACCCTTTTATTTAGATACTTCTTGGCACCCACTGGCTGCTTTCTTTTCAGATTTTCTGTTGCCAATATTTCAATATCCCGCCTTTGCATTCTCCTCCTGCTCTTGTTAAAATACTGTTTCTTTCTTTCTTTTTAAGATCCCTTTTAATCAGATAGCTCCTGCTGGCATGAGCTGTCAGAGGTATTCATTTCAGTGGACTCTGGCCTTATGCTGCATTACCTTGGCAACAAGATTAAGAGGCAAAGGACTGGCCTTAAACTTGTCAGAGTCTCCAACGATGTGAACAGAGCACATATTACTCTCTAGCATATCAAGTTGTCATGCCAACCGCTAACAATAAAAGCCATCTCTCTCTTCCAGGGTTTTAATTCAATGAGTTTTCAAATTGGTTTCTTCTGTAATTCAGTTGGTCTGGAAATGTAATATATGACTGTGTGTGTGTGTGTTTGTGGGAGCATGTGTGCATGCACACGCGTGCTCATGTGTGCTTAGCCAGTCACTAATGACCTTCCATGAAATGACCAGAGATTGGAAATACAATTTAAGTCAAAAGTTCATTCAAAAGCAAAGAAAAGTGCTGGATCTAACAAAAAGAGCCTATAATTTTGAAAATCCTCACTAAGAGGTAAGTAAACAAAATCTTCAGAGCTGACTTCTGCCGTCAGACATATATATAGGACTTCCATTAGCACAGCTGTTTAGCACATTCGATACCCAGAAGAGCTGCACCCCCATACATATTTACAACTCCTTTAATTAGTCTTGAGTTTACAACCAACTTCAGTTTCTTGAAGACACTCCCATTTTTATACTTACATTCCATTTACCTCTAAACCAGGAAGTTTTCTAGGAACCTGTTCCCTTAGAAAGTCTCTTAACCCTCTAAGGACTCAGACAAGGCACTGCATGAAATCTAGGGCCTAGAAGTAATTGGGGGTCAGGGTTTCTCAGACTTACTGGTTTCAATACTTCCTTATCGTTGTGACAACTGTACAGTTTTTATTTATTTTCTCCTTTAAGCGACTTATTTAAATACATACACTTAGAAGGGCAACTTTATATCCTGGACCTGATAGTCTGCTCTTTTACGCCTTTCTGCCAGTGGGAACATGGTTATTCCTTAGCTTTTAATAACTAACACATAGAGGGTTGACTAAGTAGGCAGTGTTGAAAATACTTTTCGCCTACTGACTCATTTAATCCTCAACCGTTGAGGCAGGTAACACTTTCTACTGACCCAACTTCATAGAGGAAGAAAAAGAACCATAGAGAAGTTAGGCAGCAAGTCCACAACCCCATAGCTGGTAAGTGTCAGGAGTGAGGTTTGAAGGTAGCGGTCTGGTTTGCAGGCTCTCAACTCGATACACTGCTTCATTGGATTCTGGTTGATTGACTGAGCCTCTTTGTAAAGTTTTACCTTCACAAACTTCTTGAAGTCAGGGACCATATTTACTATTCCCATCTCCTTCTTAATATCTAGTTGAATGCCTTTCACATACTAGTTACTAAGATGTGTGGTTGGCTTGTTAAAGAGGGATCTGGGAGAATCCTAGAATATCAAGTTCAAGGCCACTTTGAAACTACACTTTCTGTTTAAGTTGGAGCAATAGAGACTAGCATCACTCCAATCCACAAGTACAGAAGGTCTTCTGGAGACCAAACTCGCCGAGGACAGAGGCCATATTTCATGGTGTGATGGGTATCCTCTGCTGGCCCCACCAGAGAGACACTTTGCACGTTTTCCCACTGTGCTCTCTGCCCAGGGCACATGATTTTTACAGACTGCACCAACTGGGATCTTTTGCCCTCTGGCTTTACATTAGGCTAGGAGGCACTGGCAGGAGAATGAGAGAAAAGTTGGGGTATTTATTCCTTAGTTCACTCCTTGCCAAAGCGCAGTCTGGTAATGTTTGCTTCTCTCTACCAAAGACCATTGGTTCTATTGAGCAGCTCCCTCCTCCAGCCTCAGCTCCTGCTGGGACAGTGAGAGCTTTCTGCTAGTACTAGTTTCGGGGTGCTTCACCATTCTTCATTGGTGTCCTGTGACTGAAATTTTATTAATAGTCCCTCCAATAAATGTATCGTTTATCTCCTGACAGGTTCCTGGCTCTTGTGCTTCTCACATGAGAATCACCTACAGATCTTCTTCAAATGCAGATTCTGATTCAGATCCGTGGGTGGGCCATGAAATTCTGCATTTCTAATAAGCCCCCTAGGAGATGGATGCTCTTGAGGCCACATTTTCTGTAGCAAAAACCTAATAGATGGTCTATATCTGCCGCTGGCTAGGTATTTTATGTTGAATAAAAAAAATAATAATAATTAGCCCTAACCGGTTTGGCTCAGTGGATAGAGCGTTGGCCTGCGGACTGAAAGGTCCCAGGTTCGATTCCGGTCAAGGGCATGTACTTTGGTTGTGGGCACATCCCCAGTAGAAGGTGTGCAGGAGGCAGCTGATCAATGTTTCTCTCTCATTGAGGTTTCTAACTCTCTATCCCTTACCCTTCCTCTCTGTAAAAAAAAAATCAATAAAAAATATATAAATAATTAAATGAATGACTTGGATGCAATGAATGCTGCATTGGCCAACATTGGAGAAGGTGGCCATGCCCTTGCCAGACCTATCTTGTAATAACTTACCCTGGAGGTCCCAGTGTGGCTGCTGCAGACCCACCTGGTCACGCCATGAAGCTCACGGCTGGCTGGACATCCTCATCTCTGTCTTTCTCATTGCCAGGGCTACTCCGGTGATTCGCATCATTCTGTTTATTAAAAATAGCAACTACCACAACTGACCTCCAAGAAATTGAATTCACACACATGAATATTTTTTTCCTCAGAGATAAAAGTAAAGCTGATTTATTTTCAACATCAGAATTGATCCCCCTGAGGGCCAATCTTTGCTGAGTGAAAGATGGTAGAGGAATTCATGGTTTGCCAAACAGTAAGACTTATTTGCTTAGATTCTTGTACAAACAGGTTCTGTGGGCAATCAAGCTCTGAGAGATAATTCAAAACAAGAGCCAGCTCAAGGCAAAACACACCTAACTGTGCCTGTAAGCAGATCAAGCTGTCAGGAGATCTGGATTTCCTTTCACATTTAGCTTAGCAACACAACTCTTTGAAGACCTACTAAGCACCAGACACGGTATCTCTTTACAGGCCAAGATTATGTACACAGGAAAATCCTATTAATTTCAAATCTGAATATTGTGATAATTCAGATAGTTGCTAACCTGCATTTGACTATTTCCCTAACCATGCAAAAGGATTTACTTTGCCAATTTATATGTCAATCCGTTTGTAAAAACAAAAAATGCTTAAAAGAATAAATGGTATTTGAGACCTCTCAAGTGTTTTTACAAAGGTAAATTTAGGTTTTGACTGTGAAGTCACTGATTTATTAATAATGTTGATTGTCTTCTAAATTAAAAATAATTCTTCTAAATGCAATGTGATATACTAGAATAAGAAACTGTAAAATCTGAATAAGAGTGTTGAGTTTAATAGTAATAGCAATGTTAATAGTAATATGCCAATATTGGCTTCTCAGTTTTGGCAAATGTACCACAGTAATGTAAGATGTTAACATTTAAAAAATCTAGGTGAAGGGTAAATGGAATTCCCTGGACTATTTTTGAAACTTTTCCATAAATGTAAAATTATTCCAAAATTTTAAAGTTTATTTTAAAAATGTGCGCATCCGCCTAACCAGTTTGGCTCAGTGGATAGTGTGTTGGCCTGCGGACTGAAAGGTCCCAGGTTCGATTTTGGTCAAGGGCATGTACCTTGTTTGCGGGCATATCCCCAGTAAGGGGTGTGCAGGAGGCAGCTGATAGATGTTTGTAACTCTCTATCCTTCTCTCTTCCTCTCTGTAAAAAATCAATAAAATATATTTTTTTAAAATGTGCACATCCATTAAGTCTGAATCTCTGGGAACTAGCAGCAGCAACAGAAACCAGTTCTTGAACACATACTCTGGTTGACTCAATGTCCAGTGCTCAACACATGTGCTCACAACAATGTTATCCTCATTTTATAGACAAAGAAAATTTGGCTCAGAGTAACTAAGCAACTTGCTCAAAGATACACAGCTAACAATGGATGGTGTCAGGGTGTGACAAGGTCTCTCTAATCTTGAAGTCTGAGCTCTGAGCAGCTCCACAGCTCCACTGGTTTGCCTCTTTTAGTGTGAGTTTCTCTGTGTAAAAGAGACTTATCACTTACTCACACTGGTACTCATTTTTCATTTGAGTTGGTGGAACATATGAACCCAATTATTTGCACTGGGCCTTTAAGTAAACCACAGTATCATTTCGAAAATAACTGAGTTGAACACAGGGTCAAGTCTACTACTATCTGTTTGTTAAATCGAACTCAAATTTTCCTGGAGGAGGGAGGAAGGAAGGAGCCTGGAATGTTTTCAGAACGAAGCAACTCGTTCTTTCCCCTTAGCTCTGGTCTTCTCTTGCCCAAATAATCTGTTCAAAGACAGTAGGCATTCATGAGACCACTGGCAATTTGAACACTTGTTGGCTATTTGACGATGTTAAGGAATTATTGTTACCCTTTTTAGAGGTGATAATAGTATTGCAGTTTTGTTTTAAAAAAAAACCTTTATCTTTTAGTGATATACGCTGAAATACTTAGAGATGAAATGATGTAAAGGACTTTGAGATACTAGTATTTGGTTCACATGGGATGGGGGGAGGTGCAGGAAATGTGCAGGGAAATTGGCCACGAGTTGATAGTTGTTGAAAAGGAAATGAAAGGCTCTGAGACTGGACCACATAGTGCCCAAGTTCAACAAGGATGCATGACCTCACCACCAACCACCTTCTCTCCTCTCCCACCAGCTCAGGTTTCTGCTTGGCAATACCCTGCTGAGCTCTGCCTGAGTCTTCATTGATCTTCCAGCTGCCAAAGTCAATGCACATTTCCAGCCCCTCCAGGACCTCTCTGCAAGCGTTTGTCTGTTGCCAGCTCACTATACCCATGTCCCATCTATATGTATAAAAGCCCAACAAACTGAACAGTGGAAGGACCAGAATGACCAGAACAACCAGTGGCTATAATGTGCACTATGATGTGATCAGGCTATGATGTCCAACCAGCCTGATCCAGGACCCAAATGCCTGCCCCCTATCCCCACCCCAGCAGAACCTGGGCTCTGATCAGCTCCCAACACCTGATCAGGGGTGGGAACACCCTGATCAGGGGCAGGGCCAGCTGGCCAACCACCCACAGCCCCTCTCCCTGGATGGCCTGGCCCAATGGACCCCCATCGGGGCAGGCTGGCCAGACTCCACCCATGCACGAATTTGTGTACCAGGCCTCTAGTGAACTGATAATTTCCAAGGTTCCAGGTGCTTTCTATTCATTATTTATTTAAACTTTACAACTGCAGGAGAGAGGTTTTATCTCCCACTCCACCCTCAGTTTTGTTAAATGAGGAAACTGGCTCAGGGAAATTAGTAACTTAATCTAAGTTCTTAGAGCTAGAAAACAACAGGAGTAAGATGCAAGCCCAGAAGTATTTGATTCTGAAGTGTGTGTTATTGTTATTTAATTAATAGTCTAATAAATAATTATTGCCTATTTTATTATAAGATATCTACTCTAATAAAAGAGTAATATGCAAATTAACCATCACTCTGGGACAAAAATGGTGGCGCCCATAGCGGTGGGGCAGGACGCTAGTGGCGTTACCCTGGCAATGGGAGCCTAGCAGGCAATCAGACTGTAGGCAGCACCCAGCAGGGCTTGCTGGGAGGTTGCCATAATGAACCCCCGAGCAGACAAGCGGGGGCCGCAGGCAGCGCCCAGCAGGGCCTGCTGGGTGGCAGCTGTGGATGAGGGGACGAAGGGGCGCGGCAAGCCAGAGCCATCGGGGAACCCCCAGCCACCACCCCAGCCAGGCCTATGCCAGGGCGGTGGCTGTGGACGAGGGGACAAGGGAGCGCAAGCCATCAGGGACCCTGCAGGCGGCACCCAGCAGGGCCTGCTTGCCCATCCCCGTGGTGTGGAGCAGACAGGCCCGGCAGAGAGCAAAGAACCACGTGGAGTGGGCTCAAGCCATCAGTAGCACATCTCCTGAGGGCTTTGGAATTAGAGAGGGTGCAGGTCTGGCTGAGGGACCTCCCTGCCTTCCCTCTCCCTCCCCCAACCCGTGCACAAATTTCATGCACCAGGCCCTTAGTTAATTATAATACTGTAATTATTAAATTATTATTATTTATTGGTATTATAAGTAATACCAATGGTTTCAGCTTTTAGATTTCATGGGCTAGAAAAAAATTTTAAACAATTTTTAGAGCTTAATATGAGGCTGCTAAATATGTGTGTGTGTGTGTGTGTGTGTGTGTGTTACCACTAGGACACTTAAAAAATGCCCAATGATAATATATCATCACTATCATTGAATTATTTTTTAAAAAGATTCCCAAATGAACTGACATGAAAATATCTGAATAATGTGTTATTAAGTGAAAAAAGCAAGAGGCAGGATGCTACCTGCTGTATTAAGAATACGTTTCTATGAACATATCTGCTTGCATATGCACAGAGCATTTCTTGAAGAATAGCAACTGTGGCTGCTTCTAGGTTTGGGAACCAGAAGTCTGGGGTAGGAGGGAGACGTTCCACACAGTCAGCGTAGGTTTTGTACATTTGAATTCTGTGCACGGGGCATCATGTATCAACTAAGTAGAAAATAAATCTCTAAAAGTGAAGCTATTGCTAGAGACTGAATATTTGTGTTCTCCCCTCCCCCCCCCCCATTCTTATGTTGAAATCCTAACTCCCAAAGGTGATGGTATTAGGAGGTGGGGACTTAAGTCATGAGGTTGGAAACCTTATGAATAAGATTAGTGGTTCGTAAAAGAGGCTCCTTCCAAATTTCCTCTAAGTGTGAGGACACTCAGGGAATGTGTGGGCTGTGAACCAGGAAGAGGACCCTCACCAGAAGCACACTGTGTTGGCATCTTGATGTTGGACTTCTTAGCCTCCAGAATTAGAATCGATAAATTTCTATTGTTTATAAGCTAGCCAGTCTGTGGTATTTTGTTACAGCAGTTCAAACACACTAAGACAGATGTTTTAGCCTATCCTTCTGGAGATGCTATAATTTATATAGCCCTAGTGGCTCAGCGGATGGAGCGTCAGCCTGAGGACTGAAAGCTCCCGGGCTCAGTTCTGGTCAGGGGCACATACCTCCTCCGCTGCAGGCTGCTTCCTGGCCCCGGGACCTGGTCACAGCGAGTGCAGGAGGCAACCAATTGATGTGTTTCTTTCACATCGATATTTTTCTCTGTCTTTCCCTCTCTCTTCTATTTTCTCTAAAAATCAAAGGAAAAATACCCTCTGGTGAAGATTAATAATAATAATTTACATAAATATGACTTTATCCTTATTTTTCTGTTTCTGACATGCCTTGGTGAAAACTTGGTAAGGGTCTGACAGTGGCCTTTGGGCAGACCAGACCCCACATTGTTCCAGGTTTACCTTCCAGTCCTCACCGACCACTCCCTGGGCATGTATGCAGCTGGTGTACTAAAATCTTTTTGGACCCACAAGCAGGGGCATCGCTTTGGGTGGTCCCTTCTAAGTGCCAAAATGCAAAACAACTTTCCCAGCATCAGAGCATAAAAAGGGAATCTGGACCTGGTCAGAGTCAATGGCCTAGGATTAGGAACCTGGATTTGAGCAGTTCTCATCCTGATACAAGTTCTTGAATTTGACTGCACTTCAGGATCGCCTTCCTATTTTGTCAGCATAGCACCTTCCAGAGACTGTGTCTCAAGGTACGGCTGGGAATGTGCATTTTAAACCAGCCTCTGAGGCTTCTGATGAGCGAAGAAATCACTATTTGGGCAAACGAAGAGTCCAAACTGTGTATCCTTATGAACTGAAGACGATGACAGAATTTTAATACTAATTAGGAGGCCCTCCTCTGGGTGAGAGTCAAAAGTCAAACAAAGCAGTTCCCCTCCCCCGCTCCGCCAGAGGTCAAACAGGATGTGTCTCAGATGGAGTCTGCTGATGCAAACAGGATCTGGAGAGAAATAACAATTTTTCCTTTTCACTCTGAACCTCTATCCGACCAGCTCCGGAAACAGTCCTGATTAGAGCATAATTGATTTGGACTCGGCGAGCAGAGCGGCCAGGCCTGCACATGGCCCTCCCGAATTGTGCGGGCTGCGCAGTATCATCTGACTCTTCACCGCATTACAAACAATCTGACATGACATGGGCTGGTTTTCCAACAACTTTGCAAACCAAGTATGATGGTAGAGTCAACGACTGTGCCAACCAGACTTCAGAGAACCAGCAGGGCATTTCCAGGGACAGCAAAGAAATTTGAGGCATTTTAGCTGCATAAATACTAACTCTGGTCACACAGGATTTGGGGTCTTTTGCTGGGCAGGAAACAATCATGTATTACTTTCAAAGCGGAATCAGTTATTCCAGTTTAAACAAGGATTCTCAACAGTTTGCTTTTCTGTTGGTTTTTTTTTTTTTCCTTTGCACACATCACAGAGTGACTGTAATTCAAATTTATCAGAGATTGAAAGGACAAACCAAATAAACAAAAAATCCCATAGTACCAGAAGGCTAGGAGGAAATGAGTTGAGTCAGAGCAGAATTCCAGCAGGGACTTTTTGGACAGTGTTAGACTCCTTACTTTCAAGTAGTTGTTTCCTCTTTTTGCCCCAGTCTGTGTCAAGAGCCCAATGAACTGCAAACGGGCCACTAGCCAACCAAGTAATAGCTGCTAGACTAAAGCATCTCTTAGATCCGCACCATAAATTCTACTCCTTGAACGTACTATTTCCTGAGATCAGGTCCACGCACCCAACCCAGTTATCCAGGAAAGTAAGAATACCAACAGTACTCTGCACGTGTTATCTGTGAGTTTACAGGAAAGCGTCGGCATTCTGCCATGAAATAAGCAGATCTATAAGATTTTTAGGCCATAGCACCAAATGGCTCAGTTTCGCCGGTGTGCCATGTTTTTTGTTTCTATGTACATCTGAATCCAATGTTTTTTGTGCTAAAAACAAAACCGAAACAAACTATTAGAGCCCAGTTTGGATTTTTTATGATACAAAATAAACTTTTTGGATCATATAATAAAAGAGAATCCAGTCTCTCTTCCTGGATTATTTTGAAGCACAAGCATAAAAAAACATTTCCTCGAATAATGTTCAACAGGTAGCTCAAAAAAATAAAGATTACTTTGCAAACACAATACAATTGTCATGTTTTTAAAATTAACATTACCTCTTTAATATCAACCAGCATCTAGTCATCTGATTTTTAAGCAGAAATCTTACATACTGGTGACACTAGCACAGCTGTGCATTGCTACAGAAGCCGTGTGAGCTGCCCCCTACCCAATGCCTCAAGGCAGGGATGCTTAAGAATCAAATGCACAAAAGTTCTTTCAGGGATTTGAGTGAACTCGAGTGTCAAAACGTCCCCGCCTGTGGAGACTGGGCTGGATCCTCCAGCATTGTTGACTTTGGTCTGGATGTTTATCCATTCATTTTTCAGACCTCTAGTCGCTTGTTTATCTTGGCCATCCCTTCCCAGCCCGAGACTTCCCACACCCTGCCATCTGGCACCCACAATGGTTTCATTCCCACAGCCCCAGCGCTGAGCAGAAACCTCAAGGGAAGCCCAGATCCTGCAAAAGGTCCGAAGTGCTGGGTCCATGCTTCTGTGCCCTAGTCTTCCTGCAGCAAAATAAAGGGGGCAAAAGGAATTTTTGGAGAGCATTCTCCAGGTTCATTATCAACAGAGTATAACCCTCTTACTGTCAATTGATAGATTCAGTCAATAAATAATAGCTCAGTGCCTTGGTGAAGGTTATTCCCGGGTGAGAAGCTTAGAAAGTTTTAGATCTTTCTTAGGAAGTTTGAGGACTGTACTTGATGGCTTCTTTTATTAAAAAAAAGAAAATCCATCCTATCACTAAACATTCAACTTGTATCCTTAGACCTACAAACTAAGACAGGAAAATTGTTAACAGAACATTTTCAACGGCAAAGAAGTTTTCAATTAATGCAAATGGAGCAGCTAGGTTGTTAATTTCTGGCAAATACGGTTACTCACCATTTGACTCACAACTTGCCTCCCACTTTCCTACTGACCTGCTGCCCTGACTTGCCAGATGTCCCAGTCCTTGAGGGCTGTGTTGACCCTCCAAGCCAAAGAGCTTCTCTCTCTAAATTCCAATGAGAGTGACACTATCTCTATCACCATGACACCTTCCACAGTTCCTAAGAACCTACTATGTGCTGGGCTTAATGTATTATTCCATTTATCTTTAATGTATTATCTGAATTAAACAGCTCCAGGATGAAGGCCATCGTTTTATAAATGAGGAAAATAAGGAAAGATTTGGTAAACACCCAAAGGACAGAGCTGGACTATGTGCCTTAGAGGAAGATCCCTCAATCTTTAAACCACATTGCCTTAAAAAAAAAAAAAATCAAATTCCACCTTGTCAACAACCTTTATGTATGTGTCCTCCCCTTGATCTAGTCTCTGGATTTAGCACAGTGTCTGGCAAACGTAGGAGCGCAATGCGTGATAGATGCTAGCTGTAGTTATTGTTGTTGATGTTATCAGTAATCATTAACTGCGTGGCCCAGAACAGTCTCACTTCTTTGCTGGGGGCTGTTGTAGAAGCAGAAGCATGAGAGTCTGGCCTTATTGTCGCCAGATGCAGCATATAAAAGTATGGGATGCAATACTTGGGATATATGTAAAGAAAGAAGGTATTTGATGCTGCTCTGAAATTCAAATTTAACTGCCCCCCCCCCCCACCACCAGGGTTGGCGCTGTGGAGCAAGAGGAGCCTTCCCCGCTGAGCCATCTGGTGCTGATTAGCAGCGTTGCAGGCGTTCTAAGAAGGGAGGGCACAGTGGGTGCTGGGCAACCTCAGAGGGCGTCATGGAGCAGGTGGGGCTGCCGAATCAGGCAGACTGGATTTTACAGGCTTTAGGCCGTCGAAAGGATTAAGGGAAGCAGCAATCGGCCAAGAGGCTTCTAACTTGAGCTCATTATGAAAATAAAGTCAAAGAACCCAGCTGGAAGAAAGAGAAGATATCACTGCGAGTGGTTTTTGAAAGTGCACGAGACAGTAAATTGTCCATGACATTATCCAGATCAGCCCAAATAGCACAGTGCCTGCAAGGTCAGAGGGTCCACGTCCCTGCTCTTGTTGGAAGTGGAAAAGGCACAGCTCTAACTTCTGAGGCCCACCAGGCTCTAGAGAAAAGCAGCCGAGATGTGCTGAGGAGTGGGATAAGTCTGAGCTTTGTTGGAGAGAAGAAAAAGAAGCAGAACGGGGCTGTCTTGGAGAGATGGTCCCTGGGAAGCAAAGGTGTGGCCCTAATCCCCTCAGGTGGAGATGTGAAGCCCTGGGGATCTGGAGGATGCATTGCACAGGGGCGGAGCATTTATTCAGAGCCTTTATGTGTCGGGCACTGTAAATACATGGTATAATTTTATTCGCCTAAGAATCTTCTCTCCATAGAGGAGGCAGCAGAGGTTTAGAGAGCCGGGGTTACTCACTGCACCTCACCCAGCTAGCAAGTGGCAAAGCCAGGATTCAAATTTAGATCTGCTAGATTTCAAATCCTGTTCCCTCTCTCTTTCTCTGCCCTGATATGAGTCAGTTCTGTGCCAGTTATTTTTAAGGAAACATCCCTGTTGTCCTCTGCTTACAGGACAATGGCTATGCTCCCACCTCCAGTGACAGATTGCTTCCGGCTCAGATTGGTAAAGGGAGTCCTCCTGGTTCCTCAGGTCTTCCTTCATACGGCCCGAGAGGGGTGGGGAGGCATGTCAGTGAATGTTCATTCCCATCCTTGTGCCCTTGGGAGGTCAAATTCTCCCCTGGTGCCCTGGTCCATAGCCCTGAGGCATCTTTTACTGCAGTCCTAGATGGGTTCTCTGCACCACTGATTCCTGGGAGGCCTCCGTTTTCTTTAGTGACTCTGGAGACCTCCCCTCCCCCAGGCCCTCCTTCTGGGGTGTCTCCACCAAAGACAGGAGAGGAATGAAAATGCACCTAATTAAAAAAAACATTCCAGGTGCAGGGAACAAAATCCAGGAGGTTTCAGGCCAGGGCAGGCGAGGCACTAGTTTTTGCAGATGTCCAGAAAGAGCCCACGTTTGACACTAACTAGTAGAGGAAAAGACACTTCCAACCGTAAAGAGCCAAATGTTGACGTTGGAGGGCTATGAAAACAAGCTATCTAATTTATTGGAACATGTTTTTCTAGCAGCTTCGGGCCAAAGCTGCGATTGCCTCCTGCAGGGATGTGTGACCTCATCCTTTCTCCCCCACCCTCTCCAACTGTAACTGCAGGGTTTTCCCAGTTATAACATAACATATGGTTTGCAGCAGGAAGTACGAAATCTTAGGAATGGGCAAAGGCTCAGGTTTCAGACTCAGGGAGACTCAGGTGAGCTACAGGGAACTGCCTTTGTTTCCTACGAAAACAGAGTTGAAAACAGTGTTTAGTGACCCCTGGGTTTGGAATGAGGTAATTAATTCTCCAGAAACTCTGTCCAGTTTCCTGGGCAACAAAATCAATGTGTTGTTGATAGAAATACTGGGGATAATAAATTGGTTTAAATTACAGATTTTCTTTTTGAGAGAGATTTCCTCCCTACCAACCAAAAATATAAAACAAAACAACAGAAAGCAAATAAAAAATTCAAACAAAACACACATACAGAGCACACACACACACACAAACCTAACTCTCCCTCCTTACCCTTGACTTAGCCTCGCTGTTTTTCAAAGTTTAAGTTTAGTACTCTGTGAATATTATTATGCTCTAGAAGTAGGGAAAGTAAAAGGTGGGTCAAATCCCATGAGTAATTATACACAGAACAAGAAAATCTTTAGCTATTCCTCAGGTCAAAGATTCTTACACTGAATGGGGTGATGGTAGGGTCAGCACATCAGAATTCCTGGGGGGTGTCAGAGGGAGGAAACCACTATGAGATTTTTGTTTATCAAAAAGCATCGAGGATTAAAAAAATAAAGCCGACTGATCAACTGGGTTAGGCTGCCTTAGCTTTTTTTCCATTCCCAAAAAACGAAGTAAAGTTTTGCTTTTTTAATGACCAATTTAAGAGCGAAGTAAATGGTGTGTTCTCCTCGGAAATCCTATTCGCAGCACTTTGGGAACTCCTGGCTGAAGTCAAAGCCTGCTTTCCCCTTCCCTTCTCACTATGCAGCGAGGCAGCAAGGATTCCTTACTGCCGGGCCTGAGAGCGTAGACTCCAGCTCCAAACTGCCTGGCTTCTACCTTGTCTCTCCCACCTTCAGTATTGCATCGTATTTAAGATGCCATTCATTGTAAAACCCTACCGTTACTTTAAGTATCACTAAGAAAGAAAAGAGTTGTCAGTTAAATTCTGAAACAATGCTGCTATGCCATCCATTGTAGGGGGGGGAATAGCATGGTAACACCCACACATTGCAAACTGTGGTTTTAGAGAAATGAAAGCAGGCCATGTTAGGAGAATTGTAACAGACCCTCTCTCTCTGCCTTGGCCTCTTGGGTGATTCCTTCAAGTATACCCTGGTTCCCACAGAAAAGCGGCTGGCTTATCTGGTACTCGTTCTATTGTGGGAAGAGCTTTTGCATTCAGAATGCTCTTGTGGATTATTTTTGCCAAGTTTTTTGTTGCTCTAAGCACTTCCTGGAGGCACCGCAGCCACAGGAGGATCCTGACCTCTGAGGGATGCCAGGTGGGGTTTGATGCAAACAATCCCCGAGGTGCATGGGCCAGATGGTTCCACACGGCAAGCATTGTTATTTCATTCACAAAAAGTCAGAAACAAGCTGATTTTGCCGTTTTAGTCCTAGCAGATGGAAAAGTGAACAACCCTAACCTGATATGCAGGCCCATATTGATGTAACTCATTTTTGCAAATCGATGAACGTTGGTGCAGATGCAAATTTCCAAAGTCATTGCTGCTGAGATGTAATTGACTCAGAATTAAAACCCATGAGGGCAAGGCTCCAAGTCCACATATGCCTTCCAGCCTTTTGGAAACTCTTGCATTTTGCTGTTGTCCTTAGCTTTCTGTTATCCCTAATTTCCTCCTGAAGTTATTGAAGAAATAGGCATTTGGATGATTAGGATGTGATCTAGCTGGCACTGATTTAAAGGCACATGTCTGTTTTTATACTCAACCAAGTTTGATAAAAAAAAAGAAAAGAAAAGAAAAGAAAGAAACTGTGGGATTTGGCACCAGGGTTTAGGTAGCCTAGCTCCAAAATTTGACCAAAAAAACCCCCCAAAACACAACACATTGGATTGGGGCTTAGGAAACCCAAGTTCCAGCCTCTCGATTGACTGACTCAAGGGTCACTCTTCACCGTTGTCTGGTTTTTACTTTCTTCACCTATAGAGTCTCTCCTAGCCCTAAATCCCTAAGATATAAGGAACTCAGGAAACATTAAACACCAATTTTATGTGTCAACTGGCCAGGCTATGGTGCCCACATGTTTGGGCAAACACAAGTCTAGATGTTGCTCTGAAGGTGCTTTGTAGACATGATTAACATTTACAATCAGCAGACATTAAATAAGGGAGAGCAGCCCCATAATTTGAATGGGCTTCATCCAGTCAGTTGAGTCTTAAGAAAGAAGACTGGGGTTTCTTGGAGAAGGAGGAATTCTGCCTCAAGACTGTAAGATAAAAAGCTCACCTGAGTTGAAATCCTATTGGCCTGCCCTATATATTTGTACTCAAACCTGCACTACCAGCTCTTACCTGAATTTCCAGCATGCCGGCTTTCCCAGCGGATTTAGGAATTGCCAGCCCCACAACCGCATAAGTCAAATTTGAAAATAAGTCCTCTTCCTTCTCTCTCTCTCTCTCTCTCTCTCTCTGTCTCTCTCTCTCTCTCTCCCTCCCTCCCTCCCTCCCTCCTCTCACTATATATATAATTTCCTACTGGACCTTTTGCTCTAAGTCACCTTGCACTTGACCTTCCCACCTGACTTTCCCAGCTTCTGACTTATTTTTTTACACATGAAATCATCTCACTCCATAGTTCTACATTTTAACCTTGTATTTTTCTCCTAGATGACCACGATTTAAACTTTCTTTTCGGCCCAGCTGCTGTTTATTTTCCTGAATAAAACTTCCTTTGATCTGCTTCCAACCTTGAGACCTCACAGATTGACCCCAAGAGACCTGGGTAGGTATGACTGAACCCAGTGAGGTACACGCACGACTGTTTGCAGGCTCATGACCTCCCAGGCTCCTGCTTTTTTGTGCTTCAGTGGCTTGTAGCATTCTTGCCCTACATACTTCTGCTTGGAAATCATGTTCTTTACACAGCAATCCCATACTTTTACAAAGGGTTAAAAAGAAACTGGCCTCGTTTCCATCTCCTGGGTGTCGTATTTCTTATTCATGTCACAGGAGATATGTGGTTAGGGGAGGACATGTTTGTTAATAAAAAGGGAGTGTGTATAACTACTTTTTTGCTTATTTGCAAGGGAGATTTTAAAAAGTAAGTATAGTTGTATGTGCATGTGTAAAGTCATTTTACAGCAAGTGTTTGAGGAGCTCTTGGAGACCCATGGAGGGAAATTACTTGGCTAATGCCAAGAATTATTAGAAACCCGGGCTTTGTTAATGTTGACCCTACTTTAGAAGACTCTTATCACATAAGTGTTTGTCTTCATAAGGGGCACCTCACAGGAAGCCTATGGCTTAAAATGACTTCCATGCATTGCCTGTCTGTCGAGGTCTAAAGGGCTCTATATATGGTCTCTCCATGTGCTGTGTGGTGAAGACATTTAGGTATTTTGCTCTCCTGTGTACTCTCATGGAGTCAGGCTGAGCTCGTGTTATGTAACACCACCATCTCACTCGTAATGAGCAATTTCTGAGGAGGAGGCAGCAGAGAGAACAAAGCCACCTGTCCTTTGCCAACCCCTCCATGCTCTGCCAGTGCACCTGCGGGGCTCCGAGGGCTCAGCTGGGAGGAGATACCACTTATTATGTTTCTCTGTGTGGATAACACAGGGCCTTCCCAGGACAGGCCAGTCTGAAAAAAAATCTCTGCTTTGTTTCTTGGCCAGATTTTATCCAAG
Organism: Murina feae; assembly: GCA_004026665.1. Lineage (NCBI taxonomy): Eukaryota > Metazoa > Chordata > Mammalia > Chiroptera > Vespertilionidae > Murina > Murina feae. Next base: position 27,036 of record PVJC01007429.1, read on the forward strand.
GTCTTCTAGGGGTGAGGGATCATTAAACAGCTGCCTCGCTGAACCCCTGCCTTTCACTTCACCTACTTTCAGAAATCTGATCGACTCAGACAGAGGCATGAAATATTTAGAGGAAGCTCCCAACGATCAGTGTCTTACCGGCCTGCAGGGTTACATGTGGAGGAGTGTCACATGTTGGTTACGCCTCAGTAGGATGTGCATGCAGTTCCAGTCTGAGCTGTTGGTGTGCTAAGTCAGAGTATAATTTTGTCACCATTCTTAAGTATAAGCTAAGCATCCTTCTCTCTGTCATTACCTGTCACTGCTATGGTGGGAGAGATGAACAGTGAGGGCCCTTTCTGTTGAGACAAACTCAATTCAAATTGTTTGAAGTGAAAAAGGAAATGCTTTAGATCAGCTAGCTAAAAAGCCCAAGGCTAGGATGGCTTCAGGAGTGGCTGGCTTTTTGGCTCAAATAAGGTCATCTGGACTTGGTTTCTCTCCATCTCTAGGCTCTGCCTTCTGTTGGATTGGCTTCATTTTCAGCCATCCTGCAGTGGCCCTAGCAGTTCCAGACTCCCCCTTGTGGTGGCAAGTTGGCTGCAATAGTTCCAGCCTCCTTAGTGTAAAGCAGGGGTCAGCACACTTTCTGTGAAGGGACCAGATACGAAATATTTTAGGCATTGTGGGCCATGCTTCTATTATAGCTACTCCACTCTGATGTTTGAGTGCAAAAGCAGCCATAGACCATATGTAACTGAATGGCTGTGTTCCAATAAAACTTTATTTAAAAAACTAGCAATGAGCCTAGTTTTGTTGGTGGGCTATAGTTTGAGGATTCCTGAGGCTAACTATGTATACAGTTGTTAGAAAGTGGTTTCCCATCCAGGAACTAATCTCCCAGCTTCCCTTGTAATTGGGTGTGGCTGCTATGTGATTGAGTTCCAGTCAATGAAACACAAGTTAAAGTTATGTGGACAATTTTTGGGTCAACTTTTAATAAGCAGGGATGCCCCTTTCACTCTTTTCAACCTGTGAGACTGCATTCAGATAAGGAAGTTCCAGGAGTGGCAGAGCCACAGGGTAAGGGAGTGTGATTCCTGTGTCACCTTGTGGAGGGGAGTCAGCCAACAACCAGGAGCTGCGGCCTTAGACTATTACGTGAGTGGGAAACATTTCTGTTTTGCTCAAATCATTATACATTTTGGGTCTGTTTTTAATAGCAGTGTTCCTATCTTAAGTAATACAAAAGTTGGTGTTAGAAAGGGAATGCCAATGTAAGAAACACCTAAAATATGTGGACTCAGTAGTTGTGCAGGAAGAGACAAGAAAACAGAGTAGGCAGCAAAAATGGTGAACTGTGCTGTACATTAGCAAAATATTTGTTATAATTGTGGCCAGTAATCATCTGGAAAAGGCAGGTCAAGATGAACCAGTAGCTCTAGAGAAAGCCATTAGAAAGAGACAGAATATTAGTGTGTGCTAGAGTTGAGTGTCTTACTACAAGTTATTACTAGAAAAATAGCCTTGACAATAAATGACTAGTTTATAAGCAGAAATAAAAGGGAATGAAGAGAGAACCCACATTTGGAAAAACCTAATGATTCTGGATCCCCCACAGTAAGAAATAAGATTGGAAGAATGTAATTAAAACCCCAGATTTGGAAAAGACTAAATCCCATTAAGAATTCTCAGTTAAATATAGCAGCTCAACCCCTGCAGCAAAGATCAGATTAAAGGTGTAGCCTTTCTACTCGAGTCTGTTGTTCAGATTGCGTGAAGTAGCTGCCATTACATTGAGAGAAAGCTATAGAAACAAGTAAGCAAATGGCTTAGGCTTCAGAACTATGTCCAGTAAGGAATTTTGGGTGTGGTTACTGGCACTTGGAATACATTAGAAGCAAGTAAATGAGAATTTTACTAAGTTTTTGAGGGCATTATATTGTGAAAGAAATCACAAGCTTGGATGAAATAATCTTTGATTGGTGAAACCTTACCCTTCAGGGCTAAATTGGCATGAGCAGAAAGTGGACTATGAAGGCTAGCTATTTAGAGTTCTCGATTGGGCAATTCAGAAGTAGCCAAAAGTGATAATGGACAAGGAAGGCTATCCAGAGGGTGTAGTAAGGGGCCCTAGAGAAAAATAGACCATTAATTCCTCCCAGAAATCAGATTAAAGGACGAAGCAAGGGACTTATCCCCTACAGAGTTCCATCATGCTATTCACCAAGGACTCTGTTTTCCCCATTCTTCGTTTTTCTCAATAAGAGTGTCATTACAGTTCAAGTCCCTATTCCAGACTATTGAGTGAGCAACAACATAAAAAAATCATGTTGTTTTTGAGCAATTATAAAATTTTGTGGACTTGTTACCACACCCTAGCCTACTTAATACAAGAGGCAACATGGTCTCACTCTGTGTCTACTTAACCCTGTCTCCCTCTGAAGACTGGATTTCATTGTTCCTCAGTATGTAACCCAGATGGTAGCTGGAACTTCCCTTTTCCTTGAGTTCTAGGTGAAACTGGAATGACCTCTCAATTCCTTGTCCTATGGGTATCCAAAACTTTTTCCAAGTTATCACTAAGTTCCCCATGGAGCTTCTGTTCTTAATGGATTCCTTCCACTCTTGAGTTCTTTAGCTCAAATGGTCTCTGTTCTAGTTCGCAGTGACAAGACATAAAATTCATACCCTTTTCTGATTTACACACATACATGTGCACGCACACACACCACACACACACACACACACACACACACCTCTCACTCACACAAATTATGTACAAGCATAAGAGGTTGTCCTGAGAATTGGTTGTGGCATTAGAAATTAGAAGCCCTGCCTGTGAGTTCTTGTTCTGCACCCTCCTGCCTACGTCACTTGGGCAAGTTACTGGAATCCCTGCCTCCATTTTCTCCTCTGTAAAATGAAGGAGGTATTATCACCCTCTTAGGCTGACGTGAAGTGTAAAATAGCAGACATGGGAACGCCCGTATATCATAAACCCTCTACAAACATTTAGTACATTTGAGTACAAGGAAGGTGCATTTTACACAAGGGTTGCACTTTCTAAGACCTCATGTAAATGAAAAGCAAACAAATCTGATGACTCAAGACCCCTCCTGGGAAAGGATGGCAGCCACTTACGTTGACCAGCTGGGGAGAGAACAAGCAGTCTGCAACTCACTGGGCTCTCAGGTTAAAAAGTTTGCAATTTTGAGCACATTTTAAAAGTATTTGTATTTTCAAAAATGAGTCTTTATTACTTTTACATGACCCACTTTTAAATATACTCCAATCAAATTTGCTTAAAGTGCACTGAATTCCACGACAGGAGAGAGAAGAAGATGAAAAGTGCACATTGTGATGCAGAATGGATGCTTTATGTTCCCGCATTGCATTCGCCTCTGGATTTGCTCAGCATTCACTCTGGAATTTTTAAAATGTCATAACAGTGGGCTTTCAAAATAGTAGGCTCGTACACCCCCACCCCAAGCATGTCACATTGTCAGGATGTTTTATCTGGTGCCATATATCTTGTACATGACAGGTCCATTTCTCCAAACAAACTATCACACACGTCCACACCGTCTATAAATTCGGAATTCTGACATCTACCTATGCTATTACCCTCTGACATTCGGATCAGCCTAAGCTGGGCATAACTGGGGGTGATGTTTGTAAGGAATAAAGGGGGATGGCACTCTTTTCTTCCTGATGGGTTCCCTCTGGGGAAAGTAATGTCAGGAACAGGCAAGGCTTAACCCTGCTGGAGAAAGCCCCAGCTGCTCACCCCAGGGCACCAGGAGATTAAACAGGCCTGATCTGTAAGCATCCCCACGCCAGGGGTGATAATAAGGTCATTCTGTACTTAGGTTTGGCTTATCATAATACATCTGGCATCAATAGAGTTTCTTTCTTTCCAAAGTACTTTCCTACTTATGATCTCATTGGCCCTCCTGGGGGGAGGGAAGGGAGCTGGTTAGGATGAACAAACCTGAGTTCCTCCTGCTGTGGGGCTGGGCAAAGTGCTTCACCTTTCTCAGATTCAGTGTCTCCATCGGTAAAATGGCATGATTGTCGTAGGAGCTTAGGGTTGTATGCGTGCAACTGTGCCTGTGAGTTGAGTGGGGAAGTGCTTTGAGAAATCCACAAAGCTATAGACCGAAATGTGCTGTGATGATAAAAGTCATGTACACAGTCTGGAAGGAGCCTAAGAAATAAATCTAAGAATTACCACAGTAAAGAGGTTTTCACCCTTTATCTTGTGAAGAGCCACAGATGAACTGTGGCCATGACCAGGAGACGCTATTTCAGTAGGCTCAGATTTTTGGTCTCTCACTTCAAGAGACACCTATACTGCAGGTTGAATGCCATTACTGCTGTTGGCTCTTTGTTTGTGCCCTGCTCTCACACTCAAGAAAGCATAGCAGAATGCAAACGAGAGCGATGCTACTCTAAGGTAACCTTGATTTCACGCAATTTAGTTTTGTTCGATCTATTTTTTTTAATATTTAATTTTTATTTTTAAATAATAGTTTACTAGTATGTAGAGAAACAATTAGAAAGAGGGAGAGAAACATCGATATGAAAGTGCAACATCAGCAAGGAGTCTCGTGCACACCCAGTTTTGGGGATCTAGCCCACAACCAGGCCCTTCTCCCCACCAGAAATCTATGGCACAACTCCAGTTGAAATCTAGCCTCTGATATCTGGCACTTGTTTTGTGGGGAAGCAAGTTTGTGTACCTGTAAGCACCCAGGTGTTTACTAAATTTTTATACTTTGTTTTTAGATGTCCTTTGCTAAAGGACACTGCAGATGCATGTGTCTTCTCCAGGATGCTTACCCTACTGATGGTATCTAGTAGTTAATTTTAGTCAAACAGTTGTTTCAATAAAAGAATAAGGAGGCAGGCGAATGGGGCTGTTTGGTTCCTATATCCAGGCAGGCCCTTAGCCCTCGATCTATTTTTTTTTTAAATTGCCAGCTCAGGATTCTTATATGTGACAAACCCTGACCCAAAGTGATGTTAGCAAAAGGTCAAATTTACTGACTTGTGTAAGGAAAAGTTTTCCAGTGCTTTCTTAATGAGATGTGTGTAGTTTAACTGGATCAAGGCTTTACATTGCCTGGAGGCCAAAGTATAATTAATGCATCCTTAGGGGTCAGTTCAATTCAACCAATAGTTATTGAGGATTTATTACTAGCTGTATCTGTCACTGTGCTTTTGGTTGCAAGTAATAGAAAATATGGTTCCAACAGTCTTACTAGTAAAATATAAAAGGAATTTCTTGACAAGCCCAGTGGTAAGGTGGCCTTCAGGGGAAGCTTGATCCAGAAGTTCACCAAAGAGCCAGTTTCTCCTCTCTTTCTTCTGACTTCCAGGCTATCTGTTTCACTAGCTGCCTTACGGTAACAGGTTGACTGCCAGAATGCTCTGAGAGCTTCCTGCTTTCTTATTTACATCCATCAGAGAAAAACTATTGTCCATGGAGTTTATAGGGTGAGGCATATTTTCCCCCAGAGAATATCTCTGCACATTTCACTAATTCAAATTGGGTAATGTTCTGCCTATTCCAAAGCTGAATTTTGTGGCCAGAAGGATGGGATATGCTGGTAAACAAGAAACTAGGCCTGGCACCATCTTCCCCAGATGCCCTCAGGCTGGGGATGGGGAGGGGCAAGGGACAGGGTATTATCTGAATGAAAACCCATGTACTGTCAACAGAAAGGGGCTAATTATAAAAATGCATCCCGTTCAGTGCTGGCTTTTTATTAATGAACTAGGGGCCCGGTGCACAAAAATTTGTGCACTCGGGGGGTCTCTCAGCCCAGCCTGTGCCCTTCACAGTCTGGGACCCTCGGGGGATGTCCAAATGCTGGTGTGCCTGGTCAGTCTGGTGAGGGGCGCATGGCTGTTTGCAGGCTGGCCAAGCCCCCCCAGTGGGAACCTCAACCCATGGGGGTGTGGCCAGCCTGGATGAGGGGCTGAGGGCTGTTTTCAGGCTGCCCACAGCTCCCATTGACCCAAGGTCCCAGTGAGGCTGCCTGGAATCAGGTTTCTGGGATTTACTTATCTTCTATAATTGAAACTTTGTTACTTTGAGCAGAGGCCTAGGCAGGCAATGGAAGCCTCCTGTTTGCTTCAGCTCTGTGGCTTTTATAATTGAATCATTGTTGCTTGAGCAGAGGCCCACGGCCTAGGCAGGCAGTTGCAATGGAAGCCTCCTGTTTACTCTAGCTCCATGGCTGCCAGCCTCCATCTTGGCTGGGTTAATTTGCATACAGCCTCTCTGATTGGCTGGGAGGTATGGCTTGGTTGGTGGGCATGGCTTGGCTGACTTGGAGTAACAGTCAATTTGCATATTACTCTTTTATTAGATTAGATAGAATGGTATTGAATATTTATAAATACAATGAGAGAATCAAATATCAAGGAGAGAAGATACTTGAAATTTTGGATATGTTGAGTTTCAAGTGCCTGCGGAATATTTGAGAAATACTGTTGAGTAGAAAGTTAGAACTAAGGACCCAGTGCTCAGAAAACCAGATTTGGGCTGGAGATATAGGTATGATAGTTAGGAGATGTGACAGTGGAGGCAAATCGGTTTAGGGAAAGCACCCAGGGGCAGTGCAAGGTGAGAAGGAGTCCTGACAGACACCTGCAAAAGTGGGAAGAGAAAGGAGGACCCAGGGAGTTGGAGAAAGTGAGGGGAACAGCCTATCAAGAAGGCCTATGGGAGGGACAGTTCATGAAGGAGGGAGGGGTCTCTGAGGCCAAAGTAATATCTGTTTAGGCCAAGTCAGGCCTCAGCAGTCTGTTCAGGTTGGCATCTGGGAGGTCACTGGTGGCCCCTGCACAGGAATGTGATGGGTTGGGAGAGTCAGTGAGTAAACAGGGGAAATGAGTCATGGAGGAAGTGATAGGGGACCTCACCTGTCTCTGAAGGTCAAGGGAAGAGAGGGCAGAATTTAGAGAATAGAGAGAGAGGGAGAGAGAAAGGGAGAGAGCTTTTTTCCTGACAGGGCTGGAAAGAGATTAAATATGTTTTGTATTAGGTCATTTAACCTATTGATGTTCCTCTCTCTCTCTGGACAGGGAGGGCAGGTGTGGGTACAGGACGTGAGGGAGGGGGTCTACTATAGATGGTGGACCAGAGCATATAGACCCAAATACTTCCTTCTAGATGAGGTAAGAACCCCAGGGCTCCCATCTGTAAAGTGCTCAGATATTCAGGTACCTTCCTGCTCTCCACCCCATCCTGCCCCAGGCCAGCCCAGGGGCATCTTCCAGCAGTAGCTAGGGCATCCTGGGTACTAATGGGTATCTCTCCTCTCCACCTCCCGCTTCATCCTAAATGAAGGGATGGAGGCCCCTTCAAACTCCATACAAGAACCTCCCAGAATGCCTAATGTGTAGACTACTTGCTCCAACATTCAGGTTCCCCCGAGTCCCTTCCCTTTCACTCCTATCCTCATCTTACAGCTCAACCTTCAATTGTTGTTTCTGTTTCAAAAACGCTGTTAGACCTGAGGGAGTGTCTGTGCCTTGGGAGGATCCGATGAACATTCTTTATTAGGCTTTAACCCCTTTGTGTCTTTCATCTTCCTGTCTCAATGGACTCACAGCCCCTTCTCCTTTCCATCTATTGCTGATAGTGTCCCTGCTGACTGCCTGTCCCCATGGAAAGCAACCTAGACTTAAGAGCCAGAAGATAAGTAAACTGTGGTGACTGGGCCTGTGCCAAGGTGCCCCCAGCCCACCAGCTCCTCTTTAAGCCTCTGCTGATCAGTCAGCTCTTCAGAGAGACAATCTCAATGAAGGTGTTTCTTTCTTTTTTAAATCTTCAGCAGAGGATATCTTCCCATTGATTTTTAGAAAGAGTGGGAGCTGGAGAGAGAGAGACACAGAGAGAGACACATCGATAATTGAGCCCTGACCAGGGCCCGGGCCAGGGAGGAGCCTGCAACTGAGGCACATGCCCTGATCAGAATCGAACCCAGAACCTTTCAGTCCCTAGGACAAAGCCCTAGCCACTTAGCCAAACCAGCTAGGGCTCAATGAGGGTGTTTCTGAAGCTTGGAGAAGGGAAGGCAGAGTCCAGGGCTTCATAGCAGTGCAACAGAGAATGCCTCTAATTATCACCCAGGGGCACTCCTGCTCCTTCCAGCCTGCTGCTTTGTAATCGTCCCTGGACTCTGCCCTATACCTGGGTGTTTACCAGAAGCGAAAGCCGCTTCTGGGTGCAAAATGAGGATTCCAGGAAATGCAGGAGGCCTCAGAGGGGTGGAAGTACTTGGGTGGAGCTAAAGCTGCCTTCATCTGGGCATGCTATGGGCTGGCTTCTTTATCAGGGGAGCGATTAGCTTGCCCCCTACCTCCCCCACAATCACACCTCACCCAGCACCTCCCTTCCATATTGGAGCATCAGCTACTTCAGCTTCCAGGTGCTCCAGGCCTTGCAGTCTGTTCTTCACACCCATTTCCTCGGGAGAAGGAGGGATTTTGGACTGGACCTCAGGCTCCTGATTTTAGTGGGTGCCTGCTCTGCATCCTAAGTCCAGTTACCTGCTCTATTTTGCTGGGGGGTGGGAGGGGTGGACTGGGATGGGGCTCTGGACCTATGACCTCCCTCTTCTTCCAATCTGGATTTCTGGCAAGCTGACCTCTAAACCTCCTTGGCTGAGTGGAGAATGGGGAAGAGCCCAGAAGTCAGGCCCACCTGAGTTCAAGTACTGGCTCACTAGCCAAGTGCCCATAAGGCAAGCAATTTAACTCCAAGCCTCAGTTCACCCATCTGCAAAATAGGGCAGTGGTAAGGGCTCCATGGGCAATGCTTGCAAAGGGCTTGGCCTGGTTCATAGCAAAACAAGTGTTTCCTATTCTTGAGATTCCTTACTCTACTGAAGCTATTTGCAGGGTCACTACAGTTACTGTTTCTGCTTCCCCTTAATTAAAAAATTCATGTAATTAATCAACGTTGCCTTAATGATTTATATTCTTTGTGTCTTATTTAAGAAATTTCTTCCTACTCCAAAATCTTAAAGGTAGTCTCCAGTATTTTCCTCTAAAAATCTTTTTGAATAAAATTTTAATTGACGTATAAGATACTTACAGGAAAGTGCGTCACTTGTAAGAGTGAATTATGATTGGGTAACCTAACTTGCAATGTGACAGATAGGTTTCTCCTGTTACTGAACTTTATAAAGGAGGATTCAAACTGCATGTACTCTTAGGTGTTTGGGCCTTGTTGGTGAGAGTCATTCATGTTGTGCATTTGTTCATTCTCCTGGCTTTATACTATTCAATTATATGGATCTACCACAATGTATCTATTCCCCTGTTCATGGACATGTGGGTAGTTTCTGATTTGGGGCTACAATGAACAGTGCTGCAGTTGTATGTGCCTTTTGGTGAACATATGTCTGTATGTGTGTATGTCGGGTGTGCAGACCTAGGACAGGAATATCTTTGTCAGCAAGAACAGGTCTGGAAGCACATCCAGGCCTCTCTGTATGACAGATAAGGTGATGTGGCCCAGGGGGATTGTGGCGTGACTCCCTGGGGTCAAACCACAGCTCAGCAGTAGGCAGACCCAGGTCTCCTAAGAGCCAGGATCCCTTCTCCTTTCAGTTTGTTCTGCAGCTTCTCGGAGAAATCATGTGGATCCCATTTCCTTTAAGCTCGGTCCCACCCCCACTCCTAACCTTGGAGCACAGCTTTCCAGGAAACCTGCAGCCCCTTAGGCCATTTACAAAGGTCCTTGTGAAAAAAAAAAATAAGAAAAGAAAAAGAAAAAAGACAAAGAAGCCATACATGAAACAACAACATGCAAAGGTCCTGAGGCACAAAGGAAGAATGAGGGGAGGGTTGGACACAGCCTTGCCCAGCAGGGCAGCTTAAGGTTTTTAGGTTTTTGAAGCTTGTTTCCAGTTGATAGGTCTGTAGAATTGCTCGTCATGGCATACCACAAAATCTTTAGCAATTTCGGATCTATTACTTTAAAAAAAATGTTAATACCCACATGATTCCAGTTCCATCTGACTTCAAAGAAAGGAAGAGAGAGACCTGGTTGGCGATAAAGTCCATACAACAGAAATTTCTATTTTGTTTTCCTCTCTCTGCATTTAGAAGCATTTCTTCCCTTGCTCTTACCTCCTTCAGCCTCTCCACGGCTTCTCTGTGCCAAAAAGCTGGGGAGAACCATGGGGACAGGCTGTTTGTACAGCTGTGCTGAACTCCAACCCGAGAGCCTTCCATCCCACTCCTCAGACACTCGGGCAACTCTGGGGAGGAGGGAAAGGGTGTAAATCACGCCCCCCCCCCCCACGTGGGCTCCCAGCTCATTTGTGTCTGAGCCTCACCCAGGGGCCTCTTAGTTCTGACTGTTAAGTAGTGAGCTCAAGCTGCCAGGAAAGGTGATGCTTCAGCATAGCAGCGAGGCCTCCCCCATGGGCAAACCTACCCTGGTGTCTACAGGTGTGCCTTGCTTGACACAATTCGGGCATTGACAAAAGCCTGGACTGATGGGACCACACATTGGTCAAGGACACCACCTCATCTTAGGAAGAAGGCCACTGCTTTTCTCATAAGTTTAGTGAACTCCATGCTCTCTGAGGACTCCTCCGGTTTTGACAGTCCTGATTTTATGAAGATGTATAGCTATTCGATTTTATTTTATTATTTTTTAATATATATTTTATTGATTTTTTACAGAAAGGAAGGGAGAGGGACAGAAAGTCAGAAACATCGATGAGAGAAACATCGATCAGCTGCCTCCTGCACACCCCCACTGGGGATGTGCCTGCAACCAAGGAACATGCCTTTGACTGGAATCAAACCTGGGACCCTTGAGTGCGCAGGCCGACGCTCTATCCACTGAGCCAAACCAGTTAGGGCGCTATTCGATTTTAAAAATGCACTGTAGGAGTCCACCAGTATTAACGCTTACTGGTTTTTTTCTAGGCTTTAGACACAGTGGAAAGTGCTTTTCTTGCACTCTTTTTTTCCTTCTCATATAGTTTACTAAATTCAGAGAGGAAGGGAGAGGGAGAGATAGAAACATCAATGATGAGAGAGAGAGAATCATCAATTGGCTGCCTTCTGGACGCCCCCTATTGGGAATCCATCCTGCAACCTGGGCATGCACCCTTGACCTGAATCAGACCCCGGGGACCCTTGAGTCTGCAGGCCGACGCTCTATCCACTGAGCCAAACCAGGTAGGGCTTCCTTTTTTTTTTGTTTAGTCTTCAGAATAGCTTTCCCAGTCAGGTAGCCTTTTCCCCAATCACCAATTAGCAATTGATTAGAAGAGCTTGGTGTGCTGCATAGCAGAGCAAACTAAATGGCACTTTCTGGAAACAAGCCCAGGTCTTCGCACCAGAGGACACTGAGGGGCCTGCTCAGGAGACTGCATGCTGTTTCCGGACTCTCTGTGGGGACTTGTGCTCTGAGGCAACACACTGTCTTTATTTCTCTTTGAAATCTGTAGAAGCCTCAAAGCACCTGCTACTAATTTTGTGAACTTAGGCCAAAAGGAGGCCTAATGGCCTCCTCCTCACTCTACTCGCAGCACCGAGGCGTTCCTGTTTGATCACCTCCCGGGCCCACCCCACGCCCTCCAAGCCTGTAAAGATCTCAGTTGCCTTACCAGTATTTGTCCGTCTGTCTCGCGACTGTCATTTTCTCTTTTAAACAGGGCCACGTAGAGTGGTAGTTCTCCCGCAGACAACAAATGCACCGACACCTCTTCTATTTCTCTATGACCTGCACGGAGTCCTCTTCATATACTTCCAAGAACCAGGCAGGTAGCATGATGGGCGAGGCCCACTGGGTGGGCACTGGGCGGTACTGCTCAACCCCAGCCTGTTGGTTGGAAAGTTTAACCAGGAACCACAGGCCCAATGTTACAGATTTTTGGAGGTGAAATCACTTCATTTTCATGAGTTGGTAACTGTAAAAAAAAAAAAACACCTTAAAATACCATGTAGGATAAGCCTTAGGTACCCTATTCACAACCTCTGGTTTTCACTTGAGTGGGTTTTGTGGTAGGTGTTATGCTGGGGGTCACCTCATTCTTTGCTTGGTGTGTGCATGGAGGCAGCTGTTGCCCTGGAACTGGTGAGTGCTCCAGTGTTGGCGAAGCTGGGTTTGCTCAGCTGACTGAGAAACCAAGTTGAACTGACAAAGTGCTGGAAAGAGAAGACCTGGGTTTCGGTCTTATTCTTTAGCAAACCAGCCGTGTGGCCTTGCTCATGAGAATCTCTCTCTTGGTTTGCGCATCCTCATTTGTAAAGTGAAAGCGCTGGTGAAGGGATCCTTAGGGTTCTTCCAGTTTCAAAATTTCATAAATCTATGGCTTTCCTTTATGTGATTGAATTACTTTCTTTTGCTTGTATCCAAAATATCCAGACGAGGTGCTTAGAGACCCAGGCTTATGGTTTCTATGGAAACAAACCTGATTTACTAGAGTAAATCGCACCTTTGGAGTATACTTTTTTTCCAATGGCTTCCTTAAAATAGAGGCTAAGTAAGGGTTCACACTGAAATGAAGTGCCACCTCACTTCTCCAGTGGAAAACATCATTAGGAATTTCATTTAGAATCTGGGGAGAGTTGATGGAGGAAGAACAAAAATACTGATAAAAAATGGTAAAACAGACAAAAGCTGTGCAGAAATTGGAACTCTTAATCACTGTTGGTGGGCATCTAAAATAATATTGCCATTTTAGGAACAGTTTGGAAGTTTCTCAAAATATTAAACATAAAGTTATCATATGACTGAGCAGTTCCACTCCTAGGTATATGTTCAAGAGAAATGAAAACATATCCCTACCAAAAAAAAAATCATACATGAATGTTCATAGTAGCATTATTTTGCTTAAAATCTTATTTATTTATTTATTTACTGGTAAAAAATTAAAAAGTATATATTTATACTTTTGCACTGTGATGTTTGAGCATTGTGAAATGATTATCATAAATTAACATATCCATCACCTCCTAAAGTTACTTTTTTGCTTGGTGGGGACACAAGTTTCAAGTATATAATACATTATTAGCTATATTCATCCTTATGCACATTAGGTCTCCAGAATTTATTCAACTTATAACTGGAAGTTTGTATCCTTTGATCAAAATATCCTCTTTCTCCCTTACCCCCAGCCTCTGGTAACCAGCATTCTACTTTGTTATTATAATTTGACTTTTTAAACATTTTATTAAGAGTCCACATGTAAGTGAGATCATGTAATAATTGTCTCTCTGTGTCTGGTTTACTTCACTTAGCATAATGTCCTTGAAGTTCATCCATGTTGTCTGAAATGAGAGGACTTTCTCTTCTTTTTTCAGGCTGAATGTTATTCCCTTGTATGTATACCACATTTCCTTTATCCATTCATCCATCGCTAGGCACTTAGCTTGTAATAAACATGGGTGTGCAGACCATTTTTCAAGATGGTGATTTTATTTCCTTTAGGTATATACCCTGAAGTGGGATTGCTGGATCATATGGTAGTTGTATTTTTAAGTTTTGAAGAGCTTCCATATTATTTTTCAAAATGTACCAATTTATTTTCCCAACAAGAGTGCAAAAGGGTTCCTTTTCCTCCACATCTTTGCCAATACTTATTATCTTTTCTTTTTTTTAGTCATTATTGGCATGGTTTTAATATCCATCTTAACAGGTGTGAAGTGATACCTCATTATAATCTTGTTTTGCACTTCCCTGATGATTAGCAATATTGAGTACCTTTTCTTATAGCTGTTGGCATGTGTATGTTTTCTTTGGAAAAATCTCTATACAAGTCTTTTGCCCATTTTGTAATTGGATTATTATCATTATTAATTATTTTGTCATTGTTTTTTTATATATCCCAAATGTCCACTTTACTAGATAAATAAAATTTGGCATATCCATACAATGTAATATTATTCTTCAATCAAAAGGAATGAAGTAATGATACATGCTACAACATAGATGAACCTTGAAAACATTGTGTTAAATGAAAGAAGCCAGACACAAAGTTGACATAGTAGATGTCATTGAAATGCTCAGAAGAGGCAATTCTACAGAAACAGAAAACAGATTTGTGGTTGCCTAGGGCTGAAAATGATGGGGGAAATGGGGAGTGATGGTAAAAGATATGAGGTTACTTTTCAGGATGATGAAGATGTTCTGAAATTAGTGGTGATGATTGTATAACTCTTGGTGAGTATACTAATAACCATTTACCTGTACACTTTAAATGGGTGAGTTGTATAGCATGTGAATTATATCTCAATAAAGCTGTTTAAAAAGAGAACAAGTAAGAATGAAAAATATTTACACCTGTCCAGAGTGGCTCAGTTGGTTGAGCATTGTTCTGTGTATTGAAACATTGCTGATTCAATTCCTGGTAGGGGCACGTATCTGGGTTGTGGATTCGATCCCCAGTTACAGAAGGCAACCAATTGATGTTTCTCTCTCTCCAAGCAAGTCCTCAGGTGAGGATTAAAAAAAAAAAAGAATAAAACTATTTAAGTAAAGAGATAGATGACTGAATAGTTAAACAAAAGTGAGAGAAACATGAAAAGAATGTTATGTGACAAGGCTCAGTTACTAATGAGTCTTTTTAGAGATCCTTGTTTTATTCTGAGGAGGTTAGTAGGCAAATTATGATTAGGGAAAAGGATGATTAAGAATCAGAAATTGTGCTTTTCATTCTTGGCTATGATCTAAGCATGAAATTTTTTTTCTGATATTTTTATGTAGTGTTTCAAAGCTCAGGCAGCCTGTTACTCTGTTTTGTTTTTTTTTTTTGTTTTTTTTTTAAACTCCATTTGCTTGAGTTTGGCTGGTTTGCATTAGTAATAAGGATGCATTATGGCAAGGAACACTCATGACATCAGTACCAACAAGGCTGCCAAAATTCTGGAGGCCTTGCCATGCCCCAGTGAGCAAAATACAAATGGCAAAACAGGAAGAGCGGAGGACTTGATAGTTCATAGCGTTAAGTTTGGGGGCTTCTGTGTCAACAACCAATGCTTCTCTCTCTCTCTTTCTTCCTCTCTCTAAGTGCCAAAGGTGAAAAGACCTTGGCAAGAAGTAGTTGATGTAACTCAACGGCAAGGACGATTTCAGTGGAGTTGAAATCCAGGCCATGGTTTGTCAAATTCTCTAAGAGAAGAGTCACACCTCCGGATGTCTACAAGCGCCTGACAGGTAAAGTAGAAGTGCCTACATGTCAGATGGAGGGCTCCCTGTCCCATGTCAAGGGGGTAGCCCCTGCTCTGTTCCTATTGCTTGTTGCTGCACAGAAGGAAGGACCAGTGTTGCCAAACTCACCTTCTGGTTTTCCAACAGAAGCTGATGATATGGATTTTTAAAATATAACCGTTCTTTTTAAATGTTGCTACTTAATTAGAATAAAAAATGCAGAATGGGAACCCTGGCCAGTGTGTCTCAGGTGGTTGGAGCATTGTCCTGCACATCAGGGCACATGCCTAGGTTGTGGGTTTGATCCCTGATCAGAGTGCATGTGGGAGGCAGCCAATCTCTCTCTCTCTCTCACTCTCTCTCTCTCTCTCTCTCTCTCTCTCTCTCTCTCTCTCTTTTCCTCTCTCTAAAAAAACCAATAAAATGTTTTAAAAATGCAGAATGGGAGATAATGTTTATAAATTACATATCTTGATGAGGGACTTTCATCTAGAATAGTTAAAGAATACTTACAACTCACTAATACAGATTTTTAATATAGACAAAGAATCTGAATAGACATTTCTCCAATGAAGATATATCCATAGCCAATGAGCACATAAAATGAAGCTCAATGTCATTAGCTATCAGGGAAATGCAAATCAAAACCCCAGTGAGGTACCATTTTTATGTCCACCAGAGTGGCTAGAGTCAAATAGGTAAGTGTTGGTGAGGATATGGAGAAATTGGAACCTGCATACATGCTGGTGGGAATGTGAAATGGTGTAGGCCTTTGGAAAAACACTTGCGCGGTTTCTTGAAGGTTAAACATAGTGACCGTTTGACTCCACATTTCCATGTGTAGGTATATTCTCAAGAGAAATGAAAACATGTTTACACAAAAACTTGTACTTGAATGTTCACAGCAGCATTATTCACAATATTCAAAGAGTGGAAACAATCGAAATGTCCATCAAGTCATGAATGGATATGAATCTTATTTGGCAATAAAAAGAAATCAAGAAACCTTGAAAACAATAAGTGAAAGAGGCCAGTCACACAAGGCCAGTTAAAGTATGATTCCATTCATATGACATGTCCGGAAGAGGCAAAGCTGTAGCATTATTAGGTTAGAGAGGGAAGAATGGAGGGAAATGGGAAGTGGCTGCTAACGCATGCAGGTTTCTTTTGGGGTGATGAAAATGTTTTAAAAATGATTGTGGTGATGGCTGCACAAGCCTGTGAATATATGAAAAACCGTTGAATTGCATACTTCACAGCAGTGATTTTTAGCTTTTTCATCTCATGGCACACATAAACTAGTTTCTAAAATTCTGCAATATATATATATATATATATATATATATATATATATATATATATATATATATATATATCTGATCTGACGAAGAAAAGGTATGATTTTGAATCACCCACACCCGATGGCTATTGTGGTGTTGGCTGTTGTCATTTAAAAAATTTATTTGACAATTTAAGGAAAAAGAGGTCAGTGCCCCTGACTAAATAGAAAGGTATAGTGTGTTTTTAAAATTCTCACAGCATACTACTTGAAAGTCACTGCTTCAAATGGATGAATTATATGGCATGTGAATTACATAAAGTTGTTACACACACACACACACACACAAGAGAAGGAATACAGTGAGGGTCACATAAAATACATATACCAGGCTGTCAACTTCAAGGTCTCTGATTATGACTTGATCAAATGCATAGCAGGCTGGTCAAATGCCCTTTCTTAGGAAATCAGAGAAGAGGGTGGTCTGCTGGTTTGAAGTCACAGGCTTATTTAGTGGCAGGGAGAGGGTCAGACGTTCTCTCTTGGTTAACCTCTAGGTCATGCTGCCTCTATCCAAAGCCCAGCTTTTAAGGCATAGCTAGGAAGGGATTATGAGGAGTCAACATTAGGGATAGCTGGATATATACTCTCTTCCCTTCCCCACATTTTACAAAGGGCTCTCCAAGACTTCCCGAGAAAGGGATAAAATACAGTAAAAGGAATACTCCTTAAAGGAAGAGACAAACATAGTGCTTCCCCAAGCCCATTTTCCTAGAGCATAGGAGGTTTCTGTGTGTTTGAGCCACTTACTCTGTATGTTTCTGACTCATTTACACTTAGCTCATCAACATGTTGTTTGTGCAAGAACCATTCGTTGTCCAAGAAACCCTCCCGGCCATTTTTTAAAATCTGAACCAGAGAAGTGAACTTTGCCAAGAGTAAATGGAACTCAGATATCAAGAGGTCTGAGTTTAGTTTTCATTGAATACAAAGGGTGAGTGAATTCTGAGCTGAGCCAAATGCATTCTCTCACCCTTAATTTACAGTACATTGTTCTGGCAGACTCTACAATCCTGAAATTTGGTCTTTCTTCTCCCATTCCTTTCTAGGGTGTAACCACAAGCCTATCTTTCAGTTAACTTTATTAAAAAAAAAAGAGGCCATGTTATAATAATTTAAGAGAGCCTCACTCATCACTGTTCCTATAACTATCAATTTTATTAAAACAAATTGAAATGTTTGAAAAGGTTAAAACCCTCCTCTAGAGTTATAATTTTGTTTGCTAGTCTATAAGAATTTCTATTTTTCAGTCCTTTCATCTGGGGTTTATCAAAGTGTTTATGATGTCCCCTTCTTCAATCAATGGTTAGGTCATCAACCAGTTATTAAATTGAAGATTGGAGGACTATTGCTGGTGGTGCTCAGATTTGGAGGATATAACAGGCCCTTCATTCTATCTTCAAATGAGAAATGATCAGAGAAATTATTAGTATTTGAGTTTCTTTTAAATAAAAAAAAATCTAAAAAACCCAAACCCAACCCAAAAAAGCATAGCAAAATTAAGATCACCCAGAAATCTGCCAACTCAAGAAAAGCACTGTTAATATTTTGTAGATAATTTTTCTTTTATTCTAAAACCATGTCTATATCAGAATATATATAATTATAAAATTACATATCCTACAGAGTAAAAGCCTAATATGCAAATTGTCCCCTCAGGCAGTCATTTGACTGGGAGTTGAACCAGGAGTTAGACCACTTGCTGTGACATGCGCTGACTACCAGGGGGTGGCACAGAACATGGCGGGCATCAGTGATGTGGCGCTGGCAGCGGGTAGCAGTAAAGGTGCTTCCAGCTCCAATGGGCCCCAATGACAGTGGAACTGTGGTGGGATGGTGGAGCAGGTGAGTGGGAGGGATCAGGCCAAGGTGGGTGTGAGTGGGAGCCTGATCATCCCACCAATTGCCCTGTAGACCAGGACCAGCAGCGGCAGTGGCAGAGGGTGGGGCTGCCACTTGGCTTCCAGGCACTGAGAGAGCTGGGTGGGGTGGGGGTAGGGTGGCCCCTATCGATCGCCCCATAGGCAGGATGGTGGAGCAGGTAAGGAGGTGGTCCCAGGCCACTGCAGGGTGCCAGTCGGGGCTGGAAGGCTGAGAGGCTGGGGGCACAAGCTGGGGTCTGATCCCTGCAGGCCACCCCAGGGACTACCCATGCACAAATTTGTGCACTGGGCCTCTAGTATAATGATAAAGTAGGATATTACATCAGTTTATAATGACTTTTTCCATTTCTTAGATTATAACTAATGCTCAATATTTAAGAGGTATATCTACTTCATGTATAAAATTCAGTTGTACAGATGAAACAAAGTTAATATTATTCAATGAGGAGTCTTTTATTGCAAATAGCAGAAATTCCATGCCACACTGACTTAAACACAAAAGGAAATTTTTGGCTGACATCTGAAAAGTCCAGTGGGAGATCTAGTTTCAAGCAGGGCAAGATTCAGGGCTCAAATAATACTGTGAGATTTCTGCTTCTGTTTCTCTCTCCTCTATTTTCTGCTGCTTTGGTGCTATTCATATGTTGCATGTGGAGGCAAGCATTTCAGAGCATCTGTATCCAGGTTTTCACCTGACAGAGGAGAATAAGACTCTGTGCCAGCACTCACCAGGAAACTTCATTGCCCTGGTGTGGAGACCTACGGCCCGCGTGGTTCAGGGTTTGGGCTCTGGAGAAGGGGCCATGTGCAAATGATAGAGACGAGACAAGAAATAATAATTTGGAAATTGGGGGGCCAAAGTAATAAGATGGACTCCACTTGGGCTCAGGCCTTGCCATCCTTTTATTCGATTTGGGATACACCCATAGCCCTTAGGCTGGCAATTTCCAGTAACAGACAGACAATCTTATTAGTAAGGATTTACATGACTATCTGGTGGGGAAGTTGCTTCAGCTACCATTGTCTCAGTGGGTGCATAGCTCTGACCTTTGCCAAGGGTCACCAGCCTTCCGGGTTCCTCCTCCACACCTCTCTGCTAGCGAATGGGCGTCTTCCCACACCCTGGTCCCATTGCAAACTCTGAGCCTATCCCTATGGCTTATTACTGGGTCACGGTGGACTCCTAGAATCCAAGTGTTTCAGTAAGAGAACGCAGACTGAGAATAAAGGAGGGAGGGTAAGAGGAAAGGATGGAACCTCAGAGGGAAATAGGAGGATGGTAACTAGAAGGGTAATGGATGAATGTTGTGTGGCCAAAATGACAGCCTCACAATTCATACACTTGGACATTTAGAACTCATTTTGCACTGTTTCCTAGGGCTTTCAGAACAAAGTACCACCAATTTGGTGGCGTAAATGGAAATCTATTGTGTCACAGTTATGGAGGCTGAAAGTCCAACATCAAGGCATTCGCAGGGCTGGTTCTTTCTGAGGGCCTTGAAGGAAACTGTTCCATGCCTCTCTCCTAGCTTCTAGTGCAGTGGTTCTCAACCTTCTGGCCCTTTAAATACAGTTCCTCATGTTGTGACCCAACCATAAAGTTATTTTCGTTGCTACTTCATAACTGTAATGTTGCTACTGTTATGAATCATAATGTAAATATCTGATGTGCAGGATGGTCTTAGGCGACCCCTGTGAAAGGGTCTTTCGACCGCCAAAGGGGTCATGACCCACAGGATGAGAACTGCTGTTCTAGTGGTTTGTTGGCATTCCTTGGCTCGTAGAGATGCATCACGCTGAATTTTGCTTTCATCTTCACTTGGCATTCTCTTTGTGTTCAAAGTTCCCTTCCTAATAAGGATAACAGTCATACTGCATGAGGATCATACTCTAGTATGACCTCATCTTAACTCAGTGATTTTCAACCTGTGTGTGCCGCAAGAGTTTTTAAAACATGCAATGCCTGACTATGTAGTCAGGGGCACTGACCTTTTTCCCCTGAGGCTGTTAAATAAAAAAATGACAACAGCCAACTCAACAATAGCTGTCTGGTATGAATGAATCAAAATTATAACTATTTTTTATGTCAGACCAGCAAAAAATATGATAAAATTTTTGGTGTGCCACAGAATTTTAGTAATTAGTTAATGTGTGCCATGAGATGAAGAAGGTGTGCCACTTAACTCATTATATAGGCAATGACCCTATATTCAAACAAGGTCACATTTTGAGGTACTGGGGTTTAGGCATCAACATATGAACTCTGGGAGGACACAATTCAACCCATGTTTCCACATACTTAATATTTCTGGCTCCATTTAAAACCTACCCAGTCTGAGTTTGAATGGTGAATCTGGTTGCTTGCCTCCTTCCACTATGTGGGCTAGGCTAGATGGTGGGGATTTCAGTGTTTCTTCCATGTAATTTAGTGATTAAGTGTTCAGGGGCTAGGAATCCATCCCGCTGCCTG
Organism: Murina feae; assembly: GCA_004026665.1. Classification (NCBI taxonomy): domain Eukaryota; kingdom Metazoa; phylum Chordata; class Mammalia; order Chiroptera; family Vespertilionidae; genus Murina; species Murina feae. Next base: position 47,903 of record PVJC01007429.1, read on the forward strand.
AATGCACACCACAGCCCCATCACACTCCAGCTTGCAGACTGGGCAAATGACCTGTCTCCTCAGCCAGTCAAATGAGGTCAACAGTCCTTCACTCATTGGGTCACTGTGGGCCAGGCGCTCAGTAAACGTTAGTGTGACTGTTCCACCTCTTCAAACACATGAGGACTGCAGAGCCACAAGAAGAGCCTGGTGTTCTTAACCTTCAGTGAAAATGCAGCTCACTTTCTCCTTAGGGTTCTGTGGAAAAAAGTTCAAGAGCGGGGAGGGTGCCTTGTTGTCCCGCAAACAGGACTGCAAATCTGTTTCAGGGAACATAATTATTTCTCTTTTTCTCCCCTGAAGCCAGATGCCATAAATTCTGAGCAAACTCCGCTAGGCAATGTGATTATGAAATACCTGTTCCCTTCAGGTCCCAGTTATCTATCTCCTTGACTTTTCCTTTTCCCTAGTACAACACGATCTTCCCCACCATCTCTCAGCTGTGGGCTGAGACCAGTCACTTTATTTACAACCGCCCTCTTTTTGGCTCCATAAATTTGGGGAAATGGAGCAGACATCTGCTGCTTTCCAAGGCACCACATCATTTATTTATTTTTTTCATACTTGGTCTACAGGGCCGGATTTCGCTTGTCGAAATGCTTGTCGAATAGCAATTAGAACTTCAGGCTCTTGAAGGCAGCAGAACCTATTTGATTACAGGCCTTCACCAAGGTCAAAGCAAAAAAAAAAACAAAACCACACCAAAACGTGGTCACTTTCATTTAGCAAATATTTCTTAAGTGCTGGCTCTGTGCCAGGTGCCATTCTAAGCAACAGAGTCATAACAATGAACAAGAGAGCTACTGACCCTACCCTTGAGGACTTCACATTCTGGGGACATTCATTCATACAGAAAATATATGAGATCTTCCTACATATCAGGTATTGCTCACCATTAAACAAAATAGAAACGATCCCTGCACTGGTAGCTATGGTGTGTGTGGGGGGTGTGTGCACGCACACACACATAATATGTAATGGTGGACAGAATACAATACATATAAGTAATTTTTTTATCATGTAAAAAGGCAGTAAGTGCTATGAAAAAGTAGAGCAGAGAAAGGGGAATTAGGAATGTGTGTGTGTGTGTGTGGTTTATGATTTTAAATAGGGTAGTTAAAGGAGGTCTCATTCATTGAAAAGGTGCTAGCTGAACAGACTTGAAAGCAAGGTGAGGGAAAGGTAGGGGAACCTGGGTATTTGGGGGAAGAAGCAAGTCCAAAGGCCCTGTGGCATGAGGGCACTCCACTTTTCCAAGGACAAGCAAGTAAGCTGATTTAGACGGAGCAGAGTGAGCAAGGTGATGGATGAGTCAGGTGCAGATCAAGTACAGCTTGTCCCGAGTGTACAGCTTTTAGCCCGAGTGAAATAAGGAACCATCGGCAAGTGCTTAGCAGCAGAGGGACATGATCTCAGACTGCACAGGACTGACCTGGCTGCTGCGTGTAGGCCAGACTGCAGGTGCCTGGTGGCAGCAGGGAGGCCAGAGTAACCAATCACCTGGGTGAGGTGGTAGTGACACAGGCCCACAGGTTGGAGGAGGCGGTGCAGCTGGGGGAAGTGAGAAGTGGTAGGATTAAGGACCTGTTTTGCAGACAGGGCCAACACGATTCTCTGACTGGCTTGATGTAGGGTGTGAAAGAGGAGGAAGGGTTGGCTCTAAGATTTTGGCCTGAGCTTCTAAAAGAACAGAGTAGCCACTGATTGAGATGGTGAAGACAGTTTGGTGGTGCACGTTTTTGGTGCATGGGGCCAGGAGCACCATTCATACATGTTAATTTGGGGTGCCTAATAGCTAGCCAAGTGGAGTGGACAGTTGGACTTAGAAACGATCGAGAGAAGTGATTTTGGGGACAACTCTAAGACCTCAGGATGTGAGACCCTACAGAACTGGCCACGCATCCCTCCTCTTCACCCTCCTTGGAAGGTGGCTCTTCATGCTGCAGGCCTTTCAGCCAACAAAAGCCCTTCTTTTTCCTTTTTGGGGACTGGTGAGAAAAATGAACAGAAATGACACATCCTCTAACTCGCAACACTACAAAAAAAAACCCTGATGAATGGAGTGGATCAGAGACATGGAAGCATGGAACAGAGCGCAGAAACTACGAGGGAAGGCGAGGGAAGGGTTGTAATCAACGGAAGACCTTGTATACAAATATTCATAATCCATGGACACTGACAATAGGGTGGTGATGGCCTGGGGTGGTGAGTGGAATCGGGCTGGAGGGGGACAATGTGGGGGAAAAAAGGGGACATATGTAATACTTTCAACAATAAATAATTGTTTTAAAAAATAGTTTCATTGATGCCTAGCCGGTTTGGCTCGGTGGATAGAGCGTCGGCCTGCAGACTCAAGGGTCCCGGGTTCGATTCTGGTCAAGGGCATGTACCTTGGTTGCGGGCACATCCCCAGTGGGGAGTGTGCAGGATGCAGCTGATCGATGTTTCTAACTCTCTATCCCTCTCCCTTTCTCTCTATAAAAAATCAATAAGATATATTTAAAAAAATAGTCTCATTTAATCCCTAGGCCGTCCCCCACCGCCCCCTCCCCCCCACAAAAAATGAGAACCCATTCCACAAGCGCTAAGCAGCAGAGGGACATGATCTCGGGCTGCAAAGGACTGACCTGGCCGCTGTGTGTAGGCCAGACTGCAGGTGCCCGCAGGCTGGACTCGCTGGAACCCGTACGCGGTGGGCGGGGCCTGCGGGTGGGCGGGGCCGCGGCGCCCACGCACGTCACAGCCGGGGGCGTGGCCGGCGGGCGCGCGCGCCTAGCAACTCGCCCCGCGGCCGGCCTCCCGCCCTGCATCCCTCCCGCGGGTGATCAGCTGGTCTGTGCGGCCCTGACGTGGGCCGGGCACGTCACCGCGAATGGCAGCCTCCAGGAAGGCACCGCGAGTCAGGTGAGGAGAGCGCCCGGGAGCCGGGTAGGGCGCGCGCGGCGCCCCGGGCCCGGTGCGCTTGTGGCCGTCCCGAGGCAGGATCGCGCGGGGGTGGAGCGGCGGGCGGCCCGCTGCAGGCCGGGGGAGGCCCGGGCTGGCGGGAGCCCCCCGAAGGAGAGCTGGGGGAGGGCTCCCTGCAGCCGGCAAGTTCCGGGCTGTTTCTGGCGGGGCCGCCGGCACCCCCAGGCTGCCCGATGCCGAGTCCAGGCCTCTGATGCGTGTGCCAGCCGAACGGCCGCCTTCGGCCCCAGCGGGGCGGTGACTGTGGCTCTCCCGGCCCGCAGGAAGGCCACGCTGTCTCTGGAGGTTGACGCCCCCCTGGCTCCTCCGGCAGAGTCCCCGCCCTCGCCCAGGGACCCTGGGAATCGAATCCTCAATTTACAACCCTGACAATACTGACACGTGCAATTCGCAGGGCTGATCTGTCACCGCCACAAAGATAGGCAAGCGCGGGCCCCTCCCCACCCAAATGGTTGCAGAAGGCTGGGTAAGGCCACTTTGACATCATCTCCTGGGGACTCCCATCAGTAACATGTCCTGTCTTATCCCCGGATAAATCCCCAAATCTCACATTAAATACATTTCAGCCTGTACCCTCCCCCCCCCCCCCCCCCCTCCTCTCCCTCTTCCCCCTCCCCC
>PVJC01007430.1:0-51493 GCA_004026665.1 Murina feae
TGGATTTGATCCCGACAGGGTGCATATGAAAGGCAATTGATTGATTTTCTCTCTCTCTCAAGTCAATAAACATATCCTTAGGTGAGGATAATAAAAACAAAAGAAGGCATCAAAGAGAAACACTTTAGTGAGGTACACTATTTAAAATGTCAATTGTGTATTCTGTATAAGCTAAATGTGGGTAAAATAGAGTAGTATTGCGTTTATAATCTTACCATCTTTTCCAATTGAGGAGTCAAGCAACAAAATACATTACTTAGTTAGATGACAAATGGGCTATAGAGAACCTAAAATGCTTCTTTATAATGCTCTACATTCATGAAATGCCCAAATAAGTAAACTGAATAAGTGGATAAACAAATCTCCAAATATTTGCTCTCAATGCTAAGATGACTCTGATATTAGAAAAACAAACACCCAAATATTAATTTGCTATTTCATAAAGTTTTTAATAATCTATCATTTTCTTACATGTATACTAGTAATCTTTAAAAGACAAATATTTACTACCAAACATTAAATACTGTACAATTTATAAAAATATAATTTTAAGAATTTGGAGTAATAAAGAGAAGGTATCTATTTCAAATTGATTAAATTAAGAAACATTCTATTTTTAAAGAAACTTAACTAGAAGACAAGAAATGTCTAATTTGTCTAAGGGAACACTAAAATCTTTTACTGAAGCCTGAGACCTTACTATTTGTGTTCGAGCCTTCACCTACCTAGTTTTTAGTAAACCTTAAAAAAGGTTTTCCAGTACACGTAAATAAAACTGCTAAACAGAGTACATGACTGGGGGGAAAGGACTATGCTAGAATGTGAAGTTGTGAATAGGGATATGCCTAATTTTTATATCTCTAGGGCATAGTATAATACCTAGCTCAAAGTAAAAATGCTTAAGCAATGGTTGTTGCTTTGAACTGAACTAGGCAAACACTCACTTGTACCTGTGGTCCAATTTGCACTCTAATTGAGCTATAGTCCTTTTCTTGGTTCTTGACCTTAAGTTGAGTAACAAGGCAATATGCATATACTTCCTAAATCAGCCTTTTGACAGGATTCTCAGAACTGAATCTATCAATGGCCTATGAATCTTCTCTTATGGGGTCTGATTCTTATTTCTTAGGTAACAGTTAATATCAGTGTATGAAAGTAATGCATTTTCAGTGCAGGATAAATATGTTCATATGAGTAAAAATGGAATAAAGGCCTTGCTTTTCCAGGTTTTAAATAACAGATACATAGCATCTTATATTATGACAAATAGCATTTTTCAACACTGAACATAATACACTGTAATACAATGCAAGGTTGTAGGCTTCCATTTTAGGAACAAAAATAAATTTCACATAAAAAAGGATTTATTTTAAATTCACATAAAATACATTTAGAATAAATCTAAATTTTTAGCATTAAAGTATTTAAAAATAATATAGAGAAGCTTTTAAGATGTGTAGTCTGCATCCTGTTCCAAAAGCTCTTTGCCAATTATTGATCATCACCTCGTTGTCTTAAATTTCTAGATTTTCCATTTTCCATTTTTCTCTTTTTGAATACTGGGGCCACTCCATCTGCCACAACTCCAAGGGAAGTGACTGTTTTTTCTTTAAAAACCACTTTGGGTTCCTCACCAACGGCAGCTTCTGAAGTTGATAAATATTCATTTTCAGTGCTTGGAAGTTCCAAATCTACCTCCTCACTGGAATAGAAAATAAAAATAAAACCATTACTTGACAAAGAGTAAGACAGAACTGGTGGGTCCACCAAAGCTCCAAGATCATCTTTCTAATAGTGGGAAGTTAGCCATTTTGGAGTAGGAAACTATTTTAAAATAAATTATTTAAGATACTAAATACTTATTTAGGTGGACCCACCAGGAAAACTCCCATCTATTCTTTTATTCCTGTAGCACAAAACATGTGTCATTTAAGGAAATGATTGTGCTTATGTGTGATTAACAGTACAGTTATACAGGTGATTAAGTAAGACGTATTTATGAAAAATGATTTTGCCATGGACTGACAAGACCTGTGGGGGCTCACATAACACAAGATGAAAACCATGGACTCTCAATGGCCTAGGGTAGTAAAGACTCCATGTGGCTCTTTGCCTACCACCCTTTTACTAAGGAACTAGCACTTCAACCATCCACATGGTTACTATAAATATTCAGTTGACTAGTCCACAGATCAATACCTGTTTAATACGAGCATAATAAACCCATCATTCCATCCCCTGAGCTTTTTGAACATGAACCAGAATGATCATTATGTTTAACTTTTTAGTGGCTAGACATATAAAACCTGTTGGGAACTACATATCCTCCCTATTTAGAGAAAGAAAGGAGTTCTACAGAGGTTAGGGATGGGAGATGGAGAATTCTGCCAATGTTTCAGGCCTGGTCAGTAATTCCTGAGGTCCAGCTCAATTCCTGCCCCTCCCATAGCTTACAAATAATGTGTGAGAACTTCCCAAAAGTGAGGAGAGATTTGTATATCAAGTTGAAGCTAATATAGATCACCTCAAAATTGTAATCCAAAGAGATCTTCAAAACACATTTTAATGAAACTGTTTAAAATCGAAGACAAAGAGAGAATTTTAAAAGCATCAAGTGAAGAAAATTTTACTCATTTAAGAGAATTTCATAAGGCTATCAGAGAATATCTCAGCAAACAATGCAAGCCACAGAATATCTCAGCAAACAATGCAAGCCAGAAGATGATATATTCCAAGTGTTGAAAGTAACACAATGCTAATCAAGATTACCTATCCAGTTAAGGTGTCTTTCAGAAATAAAGGCAATAAAAACACCTTAACGAAAAAAATCTGAGGTTATTCTGCTTTACAAAAAATGCTGAAAGAAGTTTTTTAGGCTGAAATCAAAGGCTGCTAATTACTAACATAAAAATATACCCCCCAAAATGGCATATAGTCAGAATATATAAAGCATATAGTCAGAATTAACAAAGACTCTATTAGGGTTGTGTGTTAACTACTTTAATATAAAGGTTAAAAGACAAATACATTAAAAACAGGACTAGCTAAACAATTTGTTAATAGATACACAATATCTGAAGATGTAAATTCTGACATCAAAAACATAAAACAGTAGTAAGTAAAAATATATTTTTTGTGACTGAAGTTATCAGACAATGTAAAATAGACTGTTTTACATATATAAGAAGTTTTATATAAGCATCATGGTAATCACAAAACAAAAACCTAAAATAGATTCACAAGGTATAAAAGAAGGGAATCAAAGCATACCACTGTGCACAATCACATCAGCAAGAGAGAAAAAAGGAAAAAGGGAACTACAACACAGCCAAAAAACAATTGGTAAGATGGCACTGGTAAATCCAGATATTATTCTAAATTTAAATGGATTGAAGTCTCTAATCAAAAGGCACCGAGTGACTGAACGGGTAAAAAACAAACAAACAACAAGAACCGCCTGGCTAGTGTCGCTTAGTGGTTGAGCACTGACCCAGAAACCAAGATGTCACAGTTCAATTCCCAGTCAGGGCACAAGCATGGGCTGCGGGCTTAATCCCCAGTAGAGGGATCTGCAGGATGCAGCTGATTGATGATGTTTTTCTCTCATAGATGTTTCTATCTCTCTCCTTTCTCTCTCTCTAAAAATCAGTAAAAATATATTTTAAAAAAACCAACCATACATTGCCTACAAGACTCACTTCAGATTTAAGGACACACACATATTCATGTAAGTGGAAACCAAAAGAGATCAGGGGTAACTGTCCTTTTATCAGACAAAACAGACAAAGCCAAAAAGGGAACAAAGACAAAGAAGGTGACTATAACATAATGATAAAGGGGTCATCAAGAAGCTATAACAATTGTAAATATGTATGAAGACAACATCGGAGCATCTAAATATATTAAGCAAATACTAACAAGACCTGGAGGGAGAAAGACAGCAATACAGTAACAGGGGACCTCAATAAACCACTTTCAATACTGAACAGATCATCCAACAGAAAATCAACACAGAAACATACTGCATATCAAATGGACCTAACAGACATACACAGAACACTCCATCCAATAGCAGAATACACATTCTTCTTAAGTACACATGGAACACTCTCCAGGATAGATCATATGAATAAGTCATGAAGGATTCTTAGCAAATTTAAGAAGACTGAAATCATACCAAGTATCTTTTTAAACCACAATAGTAAGAAACTCAATATTCTACAAGGAAAGCTGGAAATTTCAAAATATGTGGAAATTAATACACTTCTAAACAATTAGTGGGTTAAAAGGGAAACCAAATGGAAATCAAAACACAGTTTCCAGAAAATAAAATAAAATGGAAACACCATATATCAAAACCTATAGGATACTGCAAAAGTGGTTCTAAGAGAAAAGTTTATAGGATAAACACCTACAGAAAGGAAAAAGAAAGACCTCAAGCATACAACCTAATTGTACACCTCAAATAACTAAGAGAAGAACAAAGCCCAAAGTTAGCATAAGGAAGAAAATAAAAATGATCAGAGCAGAAATAAAGAAAATAGAGACTAGAAGAAAAATAGAAAAGACCAAGAACCTAAGTTTATTAAAAAGAAAAAGAAAATTAGACAAATCTTTAGCTAGACTAAGAAAAAAAGAGAATACTCAAATAAAATCAGAAATGAAAGAGGAGATATTACAACTGATACCACAGAAATACAAAGGATACTAATAGATTACAATAAACTTACATGCCAACAAATTGGATAATCAAGAAGAAATGGATACAACATACGAAAACTGAGTTATGATAAAATAGAAAATCTGAACATACTAATAACAACTAAGGATACTGAACCAGTAATTAAAAACCTCTCAACACAAAGAAGTCATGGACCAGATGGTTTCACTGGTGAATTATACCAAACACTTAAAGAATTAACACCAATTCCCCTTCAACACTTTCAAAAAACTGGTGAGAAGGGAACACTTCCAAACTCATTATAGGAGGGCCAGCACCCTGATGTCAAGCCAGATAAAGACAATATAAGAAAAGAAAACCATGGACTAATATCCCTGATGAATATACTAAAATCCTCAACAAAATATTGGCAAATGGAATTCAACAACACATTAAAAGGATCATACACCATAACAAAGTGGGACTTATCCTTGGTATGCAAGGATGGTTCAACATTTATAAATCATTTGCGTTATACCACATTAATAGAATGAAAGATAAAAGTCTTGAGTATCTCAACAGATGGAGCATTACGAAGGCCATTTAGGACAAACCCACAGCCAGCATCATAGTCAATGGTGAAAGACTGATTTTCCTCTAAAATCAAGAACAAGTCAAGAGGGCCCATTCTCACCACTCTTATTAACACAGTATTGAAGTCCTGCCCAGAGTAATCAGGAAAGGAAAACAAACAAGCAAGCAAATAAATAGCATCCAAATTGGAAATAATGAAGTAAAATTGTTTTCAGATGATGTGATGGTGGAACTATTAGCTAACACTATGGTGGCAATCATTTTCAATATATCAATGTATCAAGCCAACACACTGTATGCCTTGTATATCAATTATATCTCAAAAAGCAATGCCAAAAATTATAGAAAGTTTACTGTATTGCCATATGTTTTAAATATTAAAGTCTTTATGAAATACAAGATTTTAGGGGAAAATATAGATTACTGAAACTGACTAGTACTCAAGAATAAGTAGTTGAACCCCCCACTCCCTGCTCTTTCCCCTAAAACAGCAGCTGCAGTACATATAATAGTTGAAATCTTAGGCGATCTAGGTGCCAAGTGCGTACACGGTCCTATATGTGTTAATTTGTCTTTTCTAATGTATTCCACACAACAAATTAGAAATTAGTTGGGAACTATTACTTTCCCATTTTACAAATTTTTAAGAAATTGAGGCTCAATGAGATAAGGCAACTTGTCCAATGTCATAGATAGTAACCGAGACTAAAGAACGATATAAAAAAATTACCTCCCTCCTAGAACTCAAGAACTAGCTTTTATTAGTAATTTCTATTAAACTTTTTAAACCCAGAGGAATAAATTATTTAAGAACATTAAATAAGGAAAAGCTATCTCACTTTTTATTTAGCATAAGTCAAATACCCAAACCTGATAGAGATCACTCATTTTACAAAGAAAAATAAAACTACAGACCACCATTTCCCAATGTGTTCCCCACATCAAAGCTATGACTACTGAAATTTATCAAAATCAATTTCTGATAATCCTTGAAGAATCCAGAAATAAAGCACATATACTTAACATAATAAAAATAACATAATAGGCTTAAGATCAACAGTCAATATAATCCTCAATATAAATTTTAGAGACATTTCCACTGAAATCAGAAACAAAACATGAATGTCCATTATCAAAATGTTCTCTGTATCTGAGTCTGTTTCTGTTCACTTGTTTATTTAGATTCAATTGTTACTAAGTATTTATGGCCATTTTATTATTCATATATATATTTTATCTTCTCTTCTTCTTAAAGAAGACCTTTTAATAACATTTCATGTAATATTAGTTTGATGGTGATGAACTCCTTTAGATTTCTCTTGTCTGGGAAGCTCTGTATCTGTCCTTTGACTCTAAATAACTTTGCTGGGTAATCTTGGTTGTACGTCCTTGCCTTTTCATATCTTTGAATATTTCTTGCCAATCCCTTCTGGCCTCCAAGTGTCTGTTGAGAAATCAGCTGACAGTCTTATGGGAGCTCCCTTGTAATTAACTAGCTGCTTTTCTCTTGCTGCTTTTCAAATACTCTCTTTAACTTTTTGCATTTTATTTATGGTATATCTTAAGGTGGACCTCTTTGGATTCATATTGTTTGGGACTCTGCACTTCCTGGACTTGTATGTCTATTTCCTTCACTATGTTAGGGAAATTTTCCACATTATTTTTTCACATGTTTTCAGTTCCTTGCTCTCTCTCTTCTCCTGGCATACTCTTTTTAAAAATATATTTTATTGAATTTTTTACAGAAAGGAAGGGAAATGGATAGAGAGTTAGAAACATCAATGGGAGAGAAACATCGATCAGCTGCCTCCTGTACATCCCCTTCTGGGGATGTACCCGCAACCAACGTACATGCCCCTGACTGGAATCGAACCTGAGACCCTTCAGTCTGCAGGTTGACACTCTATCCACTGAGCCAAACCGGTTAGGGCTCCTGACATACTCTTGATGCAAATATTGGTATGATTGAAGTTGTCCCAGAGGGTCCTTATACTATCCTCCTTTTTGGGGGGATTCTTTTTAATTTTTGTGGTTCTGATTGGGTATTTTCTGCTTCCTTATCTTCCAAATTTCTGCTTCATCTACTCCACTGTTGATACCCTGTAATGTATTCTTCATTTCAATTAATGTATTCATTTCTGACTGGTTCTTTTTTGTTTTCTGTTGTTTTTGTTTTAACAAGATCTCTTTGCTGAAGTTCTCACTAAGTTCATCTACTCTTCCCCTAAGTCCACTGGGTATTCTTATAACCAGTGGTCTGAACTCTGTATCTAGATTGTCTCTATTTTGTTTAGTTCTTTTTCTGGAGTTTTGTTCTTTCATTTGGGACACGTTTCTTTGTCTCCTATTTTAGGTGCCTCCCTGTTTGTTTCTATGTATTAAATAGAGTTGGTATGTCTCCTGGGCTTGATAGAGTGGCTTCACAGCGTAGGTGTACTGTGTGGTCCAGTGGCACAGCCTCCATGTTCACCCAAGCTGGGCACTCCTTGTGGGCTGCATACACCAAGCATGTCAAACTTGCGGCTCGCATGCATCCCATGAATATTTTTGGGGCCCAGCCAAGATGATGGTATGTAAGAAACGTTGTAATAAAAATTTTGTTAACTTAATTTTTACAACATCCTGTTATACATAATCAATATAATAAAAGTCTAAGCAACCATTATGGGGAACAACTAGAACAACTGGTTGCTGTGATGCGTATGGACCACTAGGGGGCAGACACTTAATGCAGGAGTTTTCCCCCAGTGGTCAGTGTGTTCCCACAGGGGGAGCGCAGCTCAGTCAGAAGCTGGGCTCATGGCTGGCAAGTGCAGTGGTGGTGGCGGGAGCCTTTCCCACCTCTGTGGCTAAGAAGCAGTGAGCTGAGTGGTAAGGAGCCTGCCGCTAAGGAGCAGCGAGCCGAGCAGTAAGGAGTGCGCAGGTGGGCGGTAAGGAGTGAGGGGTCCCAGACTGTGAGAGGGCACAGGCCAGGCTAAGGGACTCCACCCCCTAGTTCATAAATTTTGTGCACTGGGCCTCTAGTTATTAATAATGAACTACAATGTTCACTAATGATTGCTTACTATAATCGTGTTGCATTCATTTCCCTTACGCACCTTATGTACAAGCACACCATCTCTCCCCACTAATACCAGCAGTAAATATTTTATAATGATTGCCACGTCATTAGTCTTATACTGACTTCTTTGGTGTGTGCAACAGGAAATATGTGGTTCACAGAACAAGGAGAGTAGGTTTATTTGTGTTAGGCTTATAATTTGTGCAGTTATTCAGTGTCTGGTAAGTTAATGTTCAAGAAAAAATATTAATTTTTATTAAAATGTTCTATTAGTTTATATTAACAATTATTTATTTCAGCCCTTTGTATTTAGCATGTCTCTAATGAAATAAACCTATGTTTCTATAAAAATTCAAGCTTTTTTTTTTGTGGCCCACATAAACTTAAATCTTGTTTATTTGGCCTGTGTTAGCCTCTGAGTATGACATGCTTGGTGTACACCCTCCTACTGTAGTTAATTTGTGATTACTGTCGGCACATCAACAGGAGGGATTTATCCCTAGGCCTATCAGCTATAAGGACTGGCTGTGACCACTGTGGAGGATCAGCTGTGCATGGGCCCACCCCATGGAAGAAGACTTCAGTAGGGCTCTGGAGTATCTTGAGTATGCTGCTTGAATGTGTTTCTTGTGGAGGCAGTTGGGTGATGCTTCAACATGGTCTGATGCTGTGCACTGACTATGCTGGCTTAGGTTCCTCCCGGAAGGTGCAGGCCAAGATCAGCTGCTGTCTGTGTTGTGCCCCAGGGCCATCAGCATGACTTACAAAGTGATTCTTAGATAGCTGCTACTTATGCTGGGCTTGGAGGTGCTGAAGTGAGGCCAATCTGCGAACCAAGGCTGGCTGCTGCTAGTGCTGGCCTTTTGGCAACTTTGCATGAGGTAAGGGGCACACAGATGCCAGATGCTGCTTGTTTGAGAAATTTCAGTAATGTCTGAAGATATGAGTCAAGACAGGTCATTCATATGGAAAAGTCATTGCAGACAGCTTGGGTGGGCTTGCAATTTGGGTGGGCTTGGGTCTCAGGGATCAGGGTGATAGCCAGGTTGATGCAAACTCAGATATGGTGCCTACCTACTGGATCTATGGTGGGAGGGCTCAGAAAAGGAACACCCTCCTATTGCCACCCTTCTGCCAACATTTCTGTATGGGACAAAGTTGCCCCTCCAGCTCTTGCCCTGCCTGCAGACAATTCAGTTCCTCCCCTTATTATCCCTGGTGCCTTTTGAACAGCTGGCCCAGTGCTGGAGAACTGAGTGAGCTGAGGAAGTCTGTGCACTGGCCCTTTAAGAGAAATGCCTGGGACTCCAGCAGTCCTCCAACTCACTGAACCAAAATCCCTACTGGTTTTTACAGCCAGAAGTTATGGTAATTTCTCTTTGTGTTACTGGAATCCAATTTCTCAAATAAGCAGAATCTGGTGGGCAGTCTGGTGTAGGACTGGAACCCCTCACTTCTCAGGGGGACCACCACAGCTGAGATATCTCTCCCAATTTTTATCAGTGGGACCAGCCTTTTTGGGTCTCCATTCTTCCTACCAGTCTCAATGTGGCTTCATCATATCCTTAGCTGTAGGACTTCTGTTCAGCTAGATTTCAGGCAGTTCTGAATGATGGTTGTTCTGTAGTTTAGTTGTAATTTTGATGCGGTTGTGGGAAGACTGGAGTACCACACTTACCTATGCTACTATATTGACCGGAATCTATCCCAGTAACATGTTAATGGTGTGTACCCCTAGAGAATCAATTCTAATTAGAACAGGTATATAAAGTTGTCCAAAACTTGCATTACTTGTACCTTGCAAAAAATTTCAACCTTTTCATTAAAATACAATTTTAACAATAAATAATTTCAAGTATCACTAAATTAGTCATCTTTTATTACCATTTCAAAGCATTAATGTTTTAGAGAATAACTGCTTAACTAATGTAATTAGAAGATATTTTTTCCCACCTGAAGTTTTTAAGCAGTTAAGAAACACTAATCTGTGAAACTGAAAGTGAGATCTTCCTTTCATTGTGTAAATACTTCTAAGGCAATAACTGATTTGATCACATAAGCTAGTAATATAAACCAGGTAATATCTCACCATAATCTTGTTCAATTGATAAAACTGTTGTTTTCTTAAATTGGCTTAAAAACTTTGTAATAAGCCATTTTGAAGACAACAGAACTTTTTTCTTGCTTTTAGATGTATTATATGCAGCATTTGTTGAATATACAGATATTTATTTCTCAGACAGAATAATAATCCTGTGTGAGAATGCTCATGTGTGCATGTTTGAGTTACTGTGTGAACGTGTGCTCAACAGAAATGTCATATTTTGGAAGAAATGAAAACAATCACTAGCTTTTTAAAATAACCCGACTCATATTTTAAAATACTAGAAAAAAACAACATTCTAGAAATAAATGAGCTACACTTTTAATGAGCACTTTATCCTTCAAAGTAGTTACTATAATTTATTGAAGTAGTTGATATAAAATACTTATAATAATAGTGGGATTACATTTCAGGTACTTACTGAGACTCAACTTCTTGTTTAATTTCTTTCCACTCTCCATATGGGTTTGATTTTTTATGAGCTTTGGATTTTTCTTCATTTGAAACTGATGAATTCTGCTCTTGGATATTTGTTTCTTTCTGTTTTACAGGTTCATTTACTTTATCACTATTTTTATTTCTTACCTGAAATATCAAAGTCAAGAAATAAAGTACTACTAGGACACAAACAAAATTTCTTTAATGCAATCTTATTTATTGGTTTCTAAATAATAATACATTAACTCTCTTAATAGTTTAAATTTGCACATAACACAACAAATGTACATAAAAAAACTAATGGTCAATAAGGTTTTTTCATCACATCTAAAATATTATCACACCATAGCCAAGGCTGCTTTTTAAAATAAGACGTGATCCTATCAATGTTCTACAATTAAAAACATACACTGCTTTTTTTATCCTCTCTTTTCTTTTGTGTTTTCTCTCCTTACTTATATATCCAACATTGACCTTCCTTTATACTGTGCTCCTTTTGAGTTTACTGCCATGTCATTGGACCTCTCTACACCCAGTATCTATTTAAAGAACTCCCTTAACTTTATGTTGACTATATTGCCAGAATTTTAGTGTCCTATACAACTGGAAGCTATATGAAATTAGAAGACACACCCTGGAGGGACCAGCTCCCATGGTAGTCCCTAGATAGGGCTGGTGATTTTATGGCACCCCTTCAACTGGGATAACAAGGTCCTGTGACCCAGTTTAGCAAGTAGACTATGGACTAGATTTCTTTGCAAATGCACAACTATGGGTGGCAGTCCTGGGATACCGTTTTGTTGCAATTCTTTGAATGGATATTAGCTCATTCCCTTATGCTACTGGTGTCATAGAATGAGGAGTCAGCACCTGCTTTCTCTTAGCGATCTTGACTGCTTCTAGGACATGACTTTTTAGAAATAAAATATTTTAATTTTACTAAAAATATTTTGACTTTGATTCTCATGCAATAAATGTCTCCTCTTCTGACGCTCACAATACTGCCACCAATACAGTTCTCTTCTGTTCCTCCTCATATAATCTAATGACCTCTGGCCACTACTCTATATTCACTAATGACTGTGCCAACTCTGACACCATGTTTTCTATTCAAACTCTTATTATCATTCTAGAGCTTAAAAATTCCTTAGCCTAAGTTTTTTGAGTTTCAAAACCAATGATTTTGATCTTCACTACACAGGCATACCTCAGAGATACTGTGGATTCAGTTCCAGACCACCGCAATAAAGTGAGTCCTATAAATATTTTTGCTGGTGGAGGATCTTGCCTTCAATTTGTAAAACACAAAACATCTGTGAAGTGCAATAAAGCAAAGTGCAATAAAACGAGGTATGCCTGTATTTAGCAACAAACTGGATATATGACAGGTTTATAAATAGTTTGTCCTTATTTACTATATTTTGTTTGCTTGAAATTTTCTGACCCAAGTTGAATGCTGGGTTACTTAAACTTGACTATAAACACTGTGAGATGGCTACTACTTTAAGATCTTTGCTGCTGCTCCTCTACAAATTAGACACATCCCTTGCCCTAAGTTCCACCAAGATTTATGTGGTAGGTAGAGAAATTTCGGGCAATGACAAGATTCTAGCTGTGGCCTCCAAGTACCCTTTCCAGAATCCTCAATATTCCTTTGCCTCTCAGGCCAGCAATCTCAACCATGGATCAATGCTATGTATCTTGTTTACTCTGGCACCTGGGCTCCTGAGTGATTCTGGAAAGGTCATAAAAGAGTACTAATAAAAGGGTAATATGCTAATTAGACTGGGAGACCTTCTGGACAAAGCCATGGTGGTGGGGCGGGGCAGTTAGGGTCGATCAGGCCAGGAGAGGAGGGCAGTTGGGGGTGATCAGGAAGGCAGGGGGGGCCAGTTGGGGCAAAGCAGGCCAGCAGGGGTTGGGGGGCAGTTGGGAGTGATCAGGCCGGCAAGGGAGGGGGCAATTGGAGGCGAGAAGGCCGGCGAGGGGGGCAGTTGGGGACAAGCATGTCGGTGAGTGGTTAGGAGACAGTGGTCCCAGATTGCAAGAGGGATGTCCGACTGCCAGTTTAGGCCCGATCCCACAGGCAGTTGGACATCCCCCAAGGGGTCCTAGATTGGAGAGCGTGCAGGCTGGGCTGAGGGACACCTCCCCGCCCCCGAGCATAAATTTTGTGCACCAGGCCACTAGTACTGAATAAATCTGCTTTTACTTTCCTACTACGGCTGGGCACTCAGTCTGACAATCTTGGTTCATTTCCTCTCCCATCCCAGCTCAGTGACTATTTCAATTCATAAGTGTTGTCAAGCTCTTCATAGCTCCTCACTCTCAGCAAGCAATCTTGACTTCTTTATGAATGAGTAAACTGAGACTAAGCGGCATGAGTCTCAATTTCCTCCTTGATACCGACTCATCCATAGTCAAACCTTCTTATAGAAAATGAAAACCTTATCATCTTATATAAAACTAGAGGTCCATTGGAGGAAGATTCCTGCAAGAATAGGGCTTCCTGCGGCCTTGGCGGGCTTCACTCCTTTCTCCGCTGCCTCTACTCCACTCCTGTGTCTGCTGCCTCAGGACACTCGCGGGGGAGTGGCAAGGCTGGATCTGCCACTACAGTGGGTGGATTGTGCCTCGCCACTCGGCCCCCACTGCCCTCTGCCCGGCCTACAGGCCCGGACACTCCAGCAGAAGCAGAGTGGCCCCCACTGGCGCCTGCCTGGCCTACAGGCCCAGACACTCCAGTGGCGACGGAGTGGCCCTCTCCCTCTGCCCCCTGCATGGCTGACAGGCCTGGACACTCCAGCAGCCGGGCTGAGGGGACTGGCGCTGCCATCTTGTGGCTATGGGTGCCACCAGCTTTGTGACTGAGTGAGTTAATTTGCATATCACTCTTTTATTAGATAGGATTATTAGGATGAGTTTATTTCTTGTTCAAGACCAATCTATTTAGCTACCCCTGTTGGTATTCCCTACCTCTTTTGGGGTCCCTCTCAACAAAAATATCACTACCACAATCTCTCATGATTAATATGTAGCCAACATCCTATCACCTAATTTTACTTTCATCTCATATTCAAACTACAAACTATATATACCACATAATGAAACACTATTCATCCCCCTGTAATCTGTGTCTGCCATCCAAAACTCTTGTGAAATTGCTAGAAGGGTATCCAGGATTTCATTATTGCAAAATTCAATGGACATTTTCCTTTTTCTAGGCCTAATTAATCCTGGATGCTCTCTATTCCTCTGGCTTCTAAGATAAATTCTTCTGCTTCTTTGCACACCTTTCTAATCACTCTTTTTTCATTCTACCTGTGGGTTCCTCTTTCTCCGTCTGCCACTTTAATGTTTAATGTTCTCCAAGGTTATTTTCCTAGATTACTGCACCTATTCTGAGATTTAAATTACTACCAGTTTGTTAATGATACTCAACATCTGTAGCCTAGACATTCTGATTTGCATGTTCAGACAGCTCTCTCTCTCAATTAGGCAGCTCAAGTTTAGGAGTCTAAAAATAAATTTACTGTCTTACTACCAAACAGATAACAATAAATGGTACAGCTATTTATCCAGTTAGCAAAATACAGGTCTTGGTTTTATGTCTTTCTTTTACTAGAAAATTTAAGAAAGTCTGAAGAGCTTTTTATAAATTGATAAACTTTTGTAAAGAGTAAATCCAGCACTTACCTTAAACTTTATTTTTAGCTTAGGTGTTTCTGTAGAGACCTCTACTTTTTGTGTTTCCTGTTCCCCATCAGAATCACTATGTGAATTTGATGATTTGGATTCTTCCAGGGTGCCAAGTGACTTTTCATTGACTTTACTAGAAAGCAGATTGCCAGAGCATGGAATAAAATCCTCAGGTTTTTCCCATCTGGATTCTATCCAACACATTAAAGTCGTCATGTTATTTGGTTACAAATTCAATTCAGAAGTAATTCCCAATATAATGCTTCCCGTCACTTATATTGTTAAATGACAACTCTACATCTATTTTATACCATCACCAGTCAAGAAAATAATAAGAATTCTGTTAGCTCTTACACTTGTATCTTTCAGAAATTTATTTAAGACAACCTCGATTCACTAGATGTATCAACTACAGCCCTGATGGAAAGTGACCCAAGAACTAGACAATACTTTCTAAGGATTACCACAATTTAACTGACACTGATTTCAGAAAATGTATGTAATAATGAGCATACATCAGATTTCCTGGAACTTATTTACCACAAAGATTTCCTAGGATCTTTACAAAGAGAAATCATACTATAAAAATCTAAATGAATATAATTTGTCGTTTTTTTCTAGTAGGAAAAAACCTTGATTGAACTCTACTGCCACCTAGTGGTCTACTGGGCTTTTAGTAAAATGATAGCATTTCTAAAATTTATTGCCCAATTGGAAGAGCTTTAAGAGTGGAAAGGGCTCTATTAATAATCACACTGGTCTAGACATAAACCAAAACTTTTGAGGACAAATCAATACATATAATTCCTTTCTAATATAGGATATTTTTAAGCACTAATAAAAACAATACTGCTCGACCGGTGTGGCTCAGTGGTTGAGTCTTGATCTATGAACCAGGAGGTCACGATTCTATTCCCGCTCAGGGCATATGCCCGGGTTGTGGACTCCATTCCCAGTGTGGGGCGTGCAAGAGGCAGCCGATTGATGATTCTCTCTCATCACTGATGCTTCTTTCTTTTTCTCCCCTCCCTTTCTCTCTGAAATCAATAAAAACATTTTTAAAAAATATTTTTTAAAAATATTTTTATTGATTAATTACATAAAAATTATTTTGGGGGGGGGTCTCTATTTCACATAAATAACGAAAGACTCTTCAGGAAATAAATAATAAATAATTTGTATATATAATATACACCAGGCACTGTTCTGGGAATTTTATGGACACCTGACTCTCATGATTGTCTCTACTTTATTTAAGAGGACCTATAGGCGTAACGACTTGCCCACAATCATATACCTGGTAAGGAAAGAAGATGTGTGTTAAATTCAGCTCTTACTCTAGAGCTACATTATATATTCCTTAATCTCTATAAAGATTCAGTATCTCGACTTAACTTAGATAGAACCATTGCTATCATTGGGCAGGCTAGGTATCCATTTAAAGGTTAAAAGACCTTTTCTTTTCCTTCTACAAGATTTAATGCTATGCAGAAGGCTTTGGTTAGTATGAATTAAACGAAACATGAACTTGTCAAAGTTACACTGATATTATAGCTATTTTGATATTAACTGCAGAGAAATCAAGTACCATTACTTGAAAGGCAGTTTTATGAAATTAAATTTTTAATTTTAAAAATGTAATAATTAGTTAATAATTAGGCAAATTTTGTAACTACTTATATAACTGGAACATTATTAAACTGGTAAAAATGAAAATTTGACAACTTCAGCTACTGCAAAACCACCATCAGCTTTGTTTTTTGAAAAAGGAAAAGACAAATTGAGTAGATGATCTTTAAGGTACTTTCCAAGATAATGATTATATTTCTAAAATAATCATAATAAAAATTAGTAATGGTGGAGAAAGTAAAAATGACTCAATTTTTAAAAGTTATGAGTACAGTATCAATTGAGAATTATATAGCATAGTGCAGTATATTTTATATATAGAAATCCTTTTGTTTTTCCATGAGAATTAATGTTTTTCTAAATTACAAAAATACACACTTTTTATAAAAATATGCTCATCACTATATGTACTAAAATTCCCTAGTTTAGATGATTCATCAGCAGGCTAAGAAGCAGTTTCAGGTATAATTTTAGATTCTTAAGATGATCAAAGCTAATACTTACCTCCTGTTTCTGTATTATAATAATAGGTGTAACCATCTTCACTTAAACCTTCTACCCAAACAGCCTTCCCTGCTGTCTAATGAGAAGAAAAAAACAGCACAGATGGAAAACAATGTAGTCATAGATTAGGTAACTAAGGCACAATTAGCTACCCTTTCCTTTTCTCTTGAAACCTGGGAGTCAGGGGTGGTGTTACAGATCATGGCCAGGAAGCGTGGTTTATGCTTACCTCTGAAAGCTAGGAACAATTTTTTCACAGATGGAGAGGGGACATGTGAATGGCAACTAATAATATTTACCCAGTATGGAGTTTCTGAATAGACAACACTTTTAACCTCTACCCAGCCTATTAATAAAAGGATTATAGAAGAAAAGGAACTAAGAGTTTGGGGGAGGAGGGGCTTATTTGAAAGTAAATTTGCTTAATAAAACTCTACCAAAACCCCAGAAGCCAATCACTTTAAAGAATAAATCAAAGACATTATTAATGTACTCCAGTTACCTTTTTTAAGTTTCCTTGAAATCCTTCAGGTTTCTCCCACTGAGATGCTTAAAACAAAATACATTGCATTTATAAAATCCTTTTGCTTTAAAAAAAGTTTCCAAAAGATTCACTTTGGCAAAAATTTACAAGCTATTCAATGTGTACAAAACACTAAGGTCTAGAGATAAAAACATAATTGAAAAATAAAAAGAACCAACATGCATCCAGTAGCATTGTGCAGAACAATACATTTAAATGCTACACGACCAAGGAAGGAAGAATCATTAGAGCCGGGTAGGGCTTCTCTTAAAATTCATGAAATTCAGGCTTGAAAAATCTGGAAGGATTTTGACATCTTGGGAGGGGAGAGTGAGATATAGAACAAATGACTCAAAAGAGAAACAAGATGAGGTATGCAGGAATTAAAAACAAGTATTGCTGAGAAAGAGTAGATAAAGAAGGATGGTGAAAAAAGAAAGCAAGCAATAGGCACTAGAAGGGAGAAAAGACGCAATGGTTCTTATATAAATTTGAAAGAGGTATAATCCTTAGCATATAATAATTTATGATTCACTGCTAAACTACAACATGCACTTCACTTACCACTCAGTGCAAACTGAGTGATTATTACTATTTCTATGTAGTTTGAAACTAATCATGGTTCTAAAGATTGTAATAATGATACTACTACTTATAGCCCAAGGTTTTTTCATGATTAATTCTCTGATCTCATTTCCTGCCTTCTATTCTTAACTTTTTTTCCCTGGCTTTCTTCTATCCATCCCTTTAATATATGTACTACCCACGTTACCTTTTGGTCTCTTTTTTTTTTCTTCTTGTGATCTCACATACTCCTAAAAGTTAACGTATTATCTATACTCCCGGACTCAATTTATTTTCCTAA
The DNA here is from genome assembly GCA_004026665.1 of Murina feae. Classification (NCBI taxonomy): domain Eukaryota; kingdom Metazoa; phylum Chordata; class Mammalia; order Chiroptera; family Vespertilionidae; genus Murina; species Murina feae. The sequence continues at coordinate 18,078 of PVJC01007430.1, forward strand.
CTCCCAACTCTAGTCAGGAAAAATGCCACATGAATATTCTACAGATACCTCAACCTCAATATATCCAAATTTGAATTAATTCCATTCTACTTAAACTTATTATGTTTCCATATTTCATATCTCAGTAAAGGAAACCATCATCCTCTCAGCCCTCCATGACATGGCCCAAATCTATTTTTCCAGGCTCTTCTACCATGTCATCTTCAAAGAATCTTATGCTTTACTCTACCAGATAATTATTTCCCAAATTTTCAAGCCTTATTTTAAAAATCCTCACTCAAAAAATTTTTTTAATTGAATTTTTAAAGGAGGGAGAAAGAGAAGGAGGGAGAGAAAGAAACATCAATTGGTTGCCTCCTGTACACCCATGACCGGGGATTGAACTGGAAACTTAGGTATGTGCCCTAAATGGGAGTTCAACCTGCAATCATTTTTGGTGCAAGGGACAATGCTCCAATTAAATGAGCCACCTGGTCGAGGCTCAACCCTTTATAGAATCACTGGAGGCCCGATGCACAAAATTCATGCAAGAGCAGGCCTTCGCAGCCCCAGCTCTGTCTGGAAGGTCATTCTGCTGTTTGGCCATTTGGTCAATTTGCACATTAAGCTTTTACTATTATAGATCATGCTTTTATTATTATAGATATTGTTTTATCTATGTGGAATACCTGTTGTAGCCTCATAATAAGCTACTGCAATCTTTTTCAATCAAAATACCAATGGAATCCTAACTAGTTTGGCTCAGTGGACAGAGCATCAGCTTGTGGACTGAAGGATCCCAGGTTCGATTCCAGTCAAGAGCATGCACCTTGGTTGTGGGCACATCCCCAGTAGGGGATGTGTAGGAGGTAGTTGATCGATATTTCTCTCTCATTGATGTTTCTAACTCTCTATTCCCCTTCCTTCCTCTCTGTAAAAAAAAAAAAAAAAAAAAATCAATAAAATATATTTAAAAAAAAAACACCAAGGGAGCATCTGCACCATGCCAGGCACACTGTGTTAAGTGCTAAGAATACAAATGGTATAATGACACCATTCCTGACATCCTCATTTTAACTGGTAGATCAGCTCATAAATAATTTCAGTGGAAATCTCTCAGATCCACATAATCACAATTAATTCCTCATTATTTTGGCTCCCATATAATCTTAATTACATCTCTATTACATTACAGCTCTTTAAAATTCTTCCTGGTATCTCAATTGTTTATTTCTATTACTAAATTTGATGGTTTTGAAGAGTAAATGTATAACAAATTCATTTATTTATGCAAGAATTTACATGGAATAAAAATACCAAATATATTTCATTTTAAAGAAAAAAATAAAAAGATGTTTTTCATAGTTTTGTTAAGAAACTAGAGGCCCAGTGCACGAATTCATGCATGGGTGGGGTCCCTCTGGGTGGCCCGCAGAGATTGGGCCAAAACTTGCAATCCAACACTGCCTATGGCTCCTACTTGCCGCTCCCACTCATCCTGGCCCCACTGTGCCTGCCGTGGACTCACGCCCAATCAGTCCCATGAGTCCTGCGTCTGGCACACTCCCAAGGGGAGCAGCCTGTGGGATAGAGCTGGGGACGGATCCAGGGTGTGTCTGGCCCATCTCGCTAAGTCCTCATCAGCTGGACCCCAGATGCTCCTACCAGTTGGAGCATCTGCCTCCTGGTGGTGAGTGCACATCACAGTAAGCTGTTGAGCAGCCTTAGCATATCATTAGCATATTAAGTTTTGATTGGTTGTTCGGTTGTTCTGCTGTTTGGTCTATTTGCATATCACCCTTTTATTATATAGGATACCATTGTGTATTTTATTAGAAATTGATATCCAAAACATTCATGGGGAGGGGTAATTAAGTCAATCAAGATAGCTACACAAAAAAGCAATCAGTTTCTGGTTCTCAGTATGCTCTTGGATGGAAAATCTCCTCCACAGAATAAAACCCCTGCAATTTGTGAAGTGGATCTGAAATACCTTTATTCCACATAAAATGCTTTACTTACATGTAGCTCATTGTTTTAGAAGGTTCTATTGAAAAAATATAAAGCTTTAGTTTATTTGTAAGGAACCCAATATTAAGGCTTTAACTAAGACACTGAGTCACTCTGAAAAGTATACCTTTATAAAGGGAACATAATTTTTTTTACTATTTAGTGGTAAAAAAGTATAGTTATAGTATTTCACTGTTTAAATATTCCAATATTAACTAGATGTCTAAAGACAAAAACTGTCAGTTATCATTCTCTGCAGTTCTATGAATACATGACTTACCTCCAGTGATAAGATCATAATAGTAATGGTAACCTTCAGAGGTTATACCTTCTACCCATCTGCCCTTTGCAGGGTCTTTTTTCCTTTTCTTCTTTTCTTTCTGCTGATTTGACGCAGGGATGGGTGGGACAGTGCTGGTTTTTGGTGATATGCTTGGCTCTGAAATTTCTAGAGGAAAGATGAGAGAAGGGTGAAGTAGACAATACAATCCCTCCCACCTGGTAAAACATAAATAACGTTATTGAAATAAAAAACCTGCTAAGATTCTTTTGGGAACTTGACACATCATTATAAAGCTTATATGGAAAACTAAACGTGCACCAATATCCAGGGGAACTACAAAACAGAACTGAAAGAGGAATCTAGTACTATCAGGTATTAAAATTTATTCTAAAACTATGGTAAAAAGACAAATAGTATAAAACTGATCCAGGAATAGGGAACTATATAACTGAAATAGAACAGTACAGAAATAGATCCAATTGCAGATTCCTGGTGTTTCCTATTATAGGGGAAGAGAGATCATTTAATAAATGATGTTGGACTGACTGGCTAATTATTTGGAAAAAGTTAAGCTGTTCAACTCTCCTCAATATCTCTCATGTTTTTATATCAATATAAATTTCAGATGAAAGATATTAAAAAAAACCCACAAAGTAAAATAATGTTAAATTTAACTATATACAAAGTAGAATTACTGCATATGGCAAAAAAAAAACACAAACAAACAAACAACCATATACACAGGAAAAACAAATGACAAATATTTATAACAAATATTACAGAGGATTAATGTTCCTAACAAAATCCCTTATAAATCCAATACTGTAACAGAAAAGTGGGCAAAAAGTACAGAGGTAATTCAGAAAATTAACATTTACCTTCACTATTATTAAAAGAAATGTAATTTTTTTTGGTATTAGATCAGTAAGTACTGAAAAGAATGACTGAATCCAGTGTTGGTCTGTCTTATCTATGAGTATAAACAAACAAATAGTTTTTACGGTTTTACTTTTTTCTAAAGATTAGTCATTCCCAACACCAATTAATAAATTAATTTTATTCCTAGTAAAAGTATTAATCTTGGAGACATTGCTGGAGTATTAACTATCAATCTACAAAATATATTCAGGCTTGGTTTTGACAATCTTACTTCTGGAAAGTAAACTTACAGGAATAAATGCAAAAACACACATAAGGATGCTCACTGAAGCATTCTAACAATGAAAAACTCTACGCAACCTAAATGTTAACCAGGAAGAAATTAGTTAAATAAATGTTGGCATTTTTATGGCATTTTATACCCTTTGTTAAACACTGTTACAAGTGTCACACTTGTAATAAGCAATTTATATCATTATATTACTTTATTACTTAATTTTAATAAAAATGGAAGGTTGTATAGCTAACAAGAGATAATTCTGGTTGACTTGAAACCTGTGTTCCTAACCACTCTGTATATCCTTAGTTATTCAAAAGAAAAGATATACTTGACATATTGTAAGAAAAAAATAAAACAATCTCCAAATAGACCATAACATAAAATGTATAACTTTATTTTAAAAATTCTTTATACTGTATTGTTGTACTTTTAATAAAGGAATATATATCTCATTCAGGAAAATGCTACAAAAATTATGAATTCTCCCAAGGCATATATTTGATGAGATGACGAATACTCTTTAATTCTGCAGGAATGCCAACATCTTTTTCCCCCTTACAAACATGTAGCTTTATCTTTGTAAAATAATGCTTTCCCCATTTTAACTAGCAATACCCAGGATAATATTTTTGAAGTCTGGTTACAACTGTTTTTATTTGATGAGGGCAATGTCAACTAACTGCTATTCTGTTTAAAAACTTAACCGAAAGCAGTTTTTATTACAGCAAAGCAGGCATCCTCAAACTATGGCCCACGGGCCACATGCCGGGTGTTTTTGCCGTCGCTGCCTGTCCTGCTTAAAATAAGATATGTGCAGTGTGCGTAGAATTTGTTCATAGTCTTTTTTTTTTAACTATAGTCCGGCCCTCCAGCGGTCTGAGGGACAGTGAACTGGCCCGTTTAAAAAGTTTGAGGACCCCTGGAGCAAAGAATACCAATCCATGACGACAACCACACCATTATGAGAGATCAACAACTGTGACTTGCAATATGCCTGGTTTAAGGACAATGGATCTGTTATGGGAAAAAAGTTCCCCACTTAAAGCCTAAATTTAATAACAAAATAGATGAATGCTTAAAAAAATTTTTTTTTATTGATTTTAGAGAGGAAGGAAGAGGGAGAGGGAGAGAGAAACATCAATGACAGAAAATCATTGATCAGCTGCTTCCTACATGCCCCCCACTGGGGACCGAGCCCCCAACCTAGGCATCTGTGCTGACCGGACTCAAACTGTGATTTCCTGGTTCATAGGTCAATGCTCAACCCAAGCCATGCTGACCGGGCTAGATAAATGCCCGGAACTGAGTATCTTCAAACCCTCAAATTATTTACTTTCTTGCTGGCAAAGAGGTGGTGAAAAGGAAACCCTTATACATTCTTGGTGTGACTGTGAATTGGTCTAATCACTATGGAAAACAATACGGAAGTTATTCAAAAAAATAAAAATAGATTTATCGTAGATTCCAGTAAAAGGAAATAAAAACAGGATCTCAAAGAGATATATGCACTCCTGTGTTTATTGCAGTATTATTCATAATAAGCAAAATGTGGAAACCTAAATGCCCATCAACTGATGAATGGATTAAAAAACACATAGTATGGAATAGTATTCGACCATGGAAAAGGAGGATATCCTGCAATTTGTGACAACATGAATGGACCTTCAGCACACTGTGTTAAGTGAGATAAGTCAGAAAGAGAAAGACAAGTTCTATCTCCTTTGTGCAATCTAAAAAAAGTCAAATTTAGCCCTTGTTGGTGTGGCTCTCTGGTTACAGCAGAATAAATAAATAGTCAAACTTATAAAAAACACAGAGTAAAATGGTGGTTACCAGGAAATGGGGGGGTGGGAGAGTAAGACTGCTGGTGTTTAAGGATACAAACTTGCAATGAGTAGTAAATAATCCACAGAGCTCAATGCAGCGGTTGTCAATATTTCTGACTTCATGGACTACCAGTGATCCCTGGACCACTGGTTGACGACCGCTGCTCCAAAGGTTTCCTTAAACCAGCAGTTGCCAACCTTTTTGTCCTTATGAACCATCAATGGTCTGTGGACCACCGGTTGGCAATGGCTGCAATGCACAGAGCAGTGATTTTCAACTGGTGTGCACGAAGAACTTTTAAAACATGCAAAACTTGACCTCTTTGCCCTTAGAGTGTCAAATAAAAAAATTCAACAGCCAACACAGTAACTGTACTGTGTAAATGAATCAAAATTATACCTATGGTTTTTGTCCGATTGGCAAAATAATAGAATTTATTTTTGGTGTGCTGCAGTATTTTAGTAATTAGTTTGTGTGCCGTGAGATAAAAACAGTTGAAACTTGCTGGCATAGAGTAATGAATATAGATAAAAATATTGTACTACAATTATGTAATGTGATAAATATCACTACAATGGCACTCTATATAATAAAAGGCTTATATGCAAATTGTTCCCTCAGCAAGGAGTTTGACCAGGGATTGGGGCTGGCTGGCCAACAGACTGTGGCCCATTCCCCTGATCAGGTCCCACCAAGTGCCTGTGGCCCCTCCCCTGCCCGGCCCCCCCCATCAGGGGCGGGGCCGGCCAATCTCCTGTGATCTCACCCCCTGACCCACCTGGCCTTGATCGGCCCCTACAATCCCAATTGTGGGTGGGCCCAGCTGGACCCCAATATGCATAAATTCATACAATGGGCCTCTAGTGAGATTACAATATACTAGAGGCCTCGTGCACAAAATTTGTGCATAGGTAGGGTCCCTAGGTCTGGCTGGTAATTGGGGCTGATCAGGGCCTTCCTTCCTTCTCCCAACTGCCAGCCGGGGCCTTCCTTTGTTCGATGCTGCCCCCTGGTGGTCAGCGCACATCATAGTGAGGGGTTGAACTCCTGGTTGGTTGAACTCCCGAGGGGACAATTTGCATATTAGCCTTTTATTATATAGGATTAATATCAAAGTAACACATTGTACACCTTAAATTTATACAATATTTATGTCAAGTACTAGAGGCCCAGTGCACAAATTTGTGCACTGGTGGGTTCCAGCCGGCCTGCCCCGATGGGGGCCATCAGGGACAGGCTGGCTGAGGTGAGGGGCTACAGGTGGTTTGCCGCCTGATTCTGCCCCTGACTGGGATGGGGGCAACCACTTGGAGGCTGGGCCAGCCGGGGCGAGGGGCCACAGGCATTCTCATTGGTCCACCATTTGGTCAATTTGCACATTACCCTTTTATTACACAGGACACTCAATGAAAAGGTAAAAAGAAAAAAGGATCTACTTTCTAGCAATAATACGTTAATGCTAATATATAAAAACCCTGGGTCCACCACAACTGGAGGCTCAACCAACTGGAAGTTAGTCCTGCAGTCAGTGCTGGGATGCTGTGGCGGCCCAGCATTGACTGCTGTGGTTGCAGGCATGGTGACCCAGCACTGACTGCTGAGAGGGCTGTGAATCAGGCCCAGAAAGAGGCCTGAAGAGAGAAGCAAGGTCTGATCTGCAGCTTCTGTGGCAGCTGTTTATCAGCACTTGTCTCTCTTTTTCTCTCCAGCAGCAGCAGCACCTCCATTTCTCTCCATGCTGCTGATCAGCCCTGCCTTTCAGATCAGGCCCCGTTGATAGGCTCAGAGATGCTGACTGGCATAGAAACTGACCAATCAGAACCAAATCTGGGTCAACTATGAGAGCCAATGGCTGCCTAAGAGGCAGGGCTTTTGATGCTGATTGGCATAGGAACTGACCAATCAGAACAAAATCTGGGTGAATTGTGAAGAGCCAATGGCTGCATAGGAGGTGGAGCTTTTGACACTGACTGGCATAGAAACTGACCAATCAGCACCAAACTGGCCAGCAGGGGAGAGCAGTTGGGGGCGAGATCAGGCCAGCATGGGAGGGCAGTTGGGAACAACCGGACCAGCAGGGGAGGATAGTTGGGGGGGACCAGGCCTGCAGGGGAGGGCAGTTGGGGGCCATCAGGCCAGCAGGGAAGGGCAGTTGGGGGTGACCAGGCCAGCAGGGGAGGGCAGGTGGGGGTGATCAGGCTGGCAGGAGAGCAGTTAGGTGTTAATCAGGCCAGCAGGGGAGCGGATAGGGGGTGATTAGGCTGGCAGGCAGAAGCAGTTAGGAGCAATCAGGCAGGCAAGTGGTTAGGAGCCAGCAGTCCCGGATTGTGAGAGTATGTGTGAGAGCAGTCGGACATCCCCCAAGGGGTCCCAGATTGGAGAGGGTACAGGCTGGGCGAGGGACATCCCCTCCCCCCTGACCCCCTGTGCATGAATTTCGTGCACCAGGCCTCTAATTTGTCCATGAGAGGTTAATTCACTCTAATTCAACCATATAAATAAACAAGATTCAGTTTTTACCATATGAATGCAGTAAACTGTGGTTATAATGCAATACGTATTTTTTAATAGATTATTTTAGCCAAATAATTACAATACCTAGCAAACTCAAATGTCTCTGAAATGAACCACTGACCTAGGATAGCTAGGACTAGGTAACCACCCAGGTAGTATGGTTGTTGTGAATGGAGGTGTTAAAATCTGAAGCTTTAAAAGCAAAACAAAAGTGTATGAGCAAACTTCCATGATCTAAACAGGGATATGATGCATAGGAAAAACACTAATAGTATATACCCTGAGTGTATAACCTCTTTATGGAAATTATAAAAGCTAACTTAGCATGACCTCTGGTGTTGCTTTTAAAACATTCTATTTTTTTTACCTGACTCTAAGCCAAGCCTTTTCAAATCCTCTTGGTATGCTTTCAGGGCAGCTTCCTCCATTGCAGCAAACTCCTTTGATGCCTTTTCTTCTTCCTTTGCCTTATCCAAGCTTTTCTGTTTAATCTTTGTAAGACACATTTAGAAGTGAAAGCTAAATAAAAGAATGATATTTACATAGAAAAACTGGCAAAAACAACAACAAAGTAAATTACCTCACTGATCCTCTTTGCAACATTTTCTTTATGATTCTTTCCTCTTTCATGAAATTCAACACTCTTGAAAATGAAAATAAAAAAGAAAATACAAAGGAATACTACATAAACATCATAATGCTCACATTAAAGTAACAGTAAATTTGGGAATAGAAGATAACAAAATTAAAACTAAAATAACTGGTAGAAAAGATACAAAATAACCTCAATGCAAATTGGCCCTTTCTACCAAATGATACTATAGAACTGAACTACTATTTATTACTAGAGGCCTGGTGCACGCAATTCATGCACGGGAGGGGGTTCCCTCAGCCTGGCCTGTACCCTCTTGCAATCTGGGACCCCTCAGACATCCCTCTAGCAATGTGGAACTGCTGGCACCTAACCGCTTGCCCCTACCGCTCTCCTGCCTGCCTGATTAACCCTAACTGCCTCTGCCTCAGTACCTGCAGGTTCATCTGGAAGGTCGTTCGGCTGTCAGGTCTAATTAGCATATTACACTTTTATTATTATAGATAGAAGATGATTATGCCTTCTGACTAGATCTCCTTTGGTGCTTAAAATATAACTATGATTACCATATTTATGGAGGAAAATACAAGGTACACTTGATAACTAATCTATCAAGTGACTATGATTGTAATGAAGACTCAAGACCTGAAGCCAAAAGAGTGGGGAAAAAAAATCTTAATTCAAGAAACACCTCTCAACCTAGTGTCAAAACCAGTACTAGTCTCTAGAATTTACACTGCTCTACTTGCCACATTTGATAAGAGACAATAACCAATGACCCTTAGAACCATATTCTTCCATATTGGGAGAAAAGTAGACATTAAAAAATTTATCTTAATTGTAAACAAATACTCTTACATAATGCAGTAATGGTACAAAATGTGAAACTCCTATGCAGAACAATTTGGAACTATCTATCAAAATTAAACTGCTACATTAGAGCTCCCTAAAAATTAATGTGGAGAGAGCTTCAGGATATACTGTCCAATTAAAAAGTAAAACAAAATGCCCTGGCTGGTTTGGCTCAATGGATAGAGCTTCAGCCTGTGGATAGAAGGGTCCCAGTTTGATTCCAGTCAAGGGCTCATGCCTGGGTTGCAGACTCAATCACCAGTAGGGGGTGTGCAGTAGGCAGCCAATTGGTGATTCTCTTCATGATGTTTCTCTCTCCCCCTTTCTTCCTCTCTGAAATCAATAGAAATGTATTAAAAACAATAACAAAATAACTAGGGTACAATATAGTGTATATAGTATGTAACCTTTTATGTATGTTAGAATAAGAACCTATATACATATAGGAACAATAGAAGGCTAGACAAGAAAATTAAAAGTGGTATCCTATGAGAAATGATGGTAACTTGGATGAATGCCAGAGGTGGGTGATTGAATGTAAAACAGCTAGAAATGCTCCCTATGGTTGTACACAATAAGAATTATCTGCTAAACTTTGCAAAATAAGTTTTGTAAATTAAACCTTTTTAAAAAAATATATTTTATTAATTTTTTGCAGAGAGGAAGGGAGAGGGATAGAGAGTTAGAAACATTGATGAGAGAGAAACATCAATTCAGTTGCCTCCTACACACTCCCTACTGGGGATGTGCCCGCAACCAAGGTATATGCCATTGACCGGAATCGAACCTGGGACTCTTTAGTCCACAGGCTGACGCTCTATCCACTGAACCAAACCAGTTAGGGCTGTAAATCAAATCTTACACACGTATTACCTGAGCTATTCTAAAGTACTATGAATTCCTCTTTAAAAATGTGACTGTTTAAGGCAAATGTTCACCTTTTATTTTTCGTATATTAATTTTTCTAAAGTTTATTATACACCACAAAGTTTAATATACACCACAAAGACTATTACAGGTCCATTAAAAATAAATTAATTTTGTTTCTAAGTAAAGGTTAAAGTGGTGTGTGTTAGCAATTCAAGGAGATGCAGAAAGACTATCCTAGAGATATTATTTACTTTACATAACTCATGGAATTCACTGAACTGCTTTACTTCCAAGGAAGACACTATCAGTGATTTGTGTAGGTTGGCCTAAGTCAAACAAGATAGTCAAGAACTTTAGCAACTATTCAAAAAGACCAAAACAAAACAAAACCCAAAAGAAAAACCCAAACTTCTTGTAGACACATTGATGTTTCTGTCTCTTGCAGACAATCCTATACAATAAAAGCCTAATATGCAAATTGTCCCTTTGACTGGGAGTTCAACTGGGAGTCTGACTAGGCTGTTCAACTGTGGGAAGGTGGTGGCAGTCGCAGGCAGCAAGGGGAAGGGTGGTCCCGGCTGGCAGCAGGCAGCCTCCCTTGCACAAATTTTGAGCACTGGGCTTCTAATCTAATCTAATCTAACAAGAGTAATATGCAAATTAACCATCACTCCAAGACACCCAAACCACGCCCACCAGCTAAGTCATGCCCACCAGCCAATCAGAGCAGCTGTATGCAAATTAACCCAGCCAAGATGCCAGCTGGAACAAGTAGGAAGCTTGCCCTGGCGATGCAGGAAGCTAAGGTTCCTGTCTGCCTAGGCCGGCTCAAGGCAACAAAGTTTCAATTATAGAAGATAAATAAACCCCAGAGACCTGCTTCCAGCCTTGGGCTCAAGGAAGCGCTGAGAGCCTGGGTTGTCAGGGGAAACCCGACCTGGGCTTAAAGCAGCAAAGTTTCAACTTTAGAAGTTAAATAAATTCCAGCTAGCGTCACTGCAAACAGCCATCAGTCACTCACCCAGGCTGCCTAGGCACCACAGTAGGGACACAAACCCTGAAGGGACTGTGGGCAGCCTGAAAATGGCCCTTAGCCCTTCACCCAGGCTGGCCAGGAACCCCAGTAGGGACACGAACCCTGAAGGGACTGTGGGCAGCCTTAAAACAGCCCTCAGTCCCTCACCCAGGCTGGCCACACCCCCATGGAATAAGGATCCCCAATGGGCGCTTGGCCAGCCTGCAAACAGCCACCAACCCCTCACCCAGGCTGGCCAGGCACGCCAGCAGGTGGACATCCCCCGAGGGGTCCCAGACTGCAAGAGGGCACAGGCCGGGCTGAGGGACCCCTCAGAGTGCACAAATTTTTGTGCACCGGGCCCCTAATAATAAATAAATGTCTACTTAACAAATACAACACTGTTACAGATAGGACTACTATTCTTTTGTTCATCCAACTCTATCAAATAAAAAGGATTTGAATATGCAATATATTTTTAAGATACCCTAACCTGTGGGTACTATGTACAGTAAGCATGTCAAACTCTTGGCCCACAACAAATATTTCTGCAGCCCAGCCAATGTAACAGTATGTAAGAAACATTTTAATAAAAATTTCATAACTTAATTTTTACAATATCCTGTTATAATTAATAATGAACTACAATGTTCGCTAATGACTGATCACTATAATTGTGTTGCATTCATTTCCCTTACGCACCTTATGTGCAGGCTCATCATTTCTGTCCACTAATACTAGCAGTGAATATTTTAGCAGCCGATTGCCACGTCATTAGTCTTGGACTGACTTGTTTGATGTGCACAACAGGAAATATTTCGCTTTTGGAGAACAAGAAAAATAGTTATTTGAGTTATGCTTATTAATTTGTGCAGCTATTCAGTGTCTGGTAAGTTAATGCTCAAGAAAAAATATTAATTTTTATTAAAATGTTCTATTATTTCATGTTAATGATTACTCATTTATTTCAGCCCTTTATATGCAGCATGTCTCTATCGAAATACACCTACATTTCTATGAAAATTGAAGCTTTTGTTTTTTTGTGGCCCACACAAACTTAAAACCTTATTTGGCCCGTGTTAGCCTTTGAGTTTGACATGCTTAACGTACACAGTCCTATGACATGCATGAGAGGAGTAAAAAAAAAAAAAAAAAAAAAGACAATAGTGTTGCTTTTTGTTTCATGTTTTAAAAGCTGAAACTAGACTAAGAGAACAGTAGCCCTATCTGTAATATAATTTGCTTAACAGAGTTGCCATTTTCATATTCCATGACAGAGGTAATGGCATCTTTTTCAAATTTAAGCATTCATAGACATAAAGCTGTGCATCAAATATATTTATCTCTAGAGCTGAAACCTTACAAGAAAAACTACAATGATTCTTCTTACATATTAAGGGCTTTCCACTTTTACTTTTCTTTGTATGTGACAGTGTTACAAACACCACCATCATAACTGGATGTTTCACAGACATGGATGAGATTACCCACACTCAATGTTCATTTCCTAAACTTGACTGAAGGGCAACAGTGAAGTAATTGGGCTTAGTACATATACATACAAATTTAGGCCGATGAAAAGGAAGAAGGCACACGAGGAAGGAAAAGATAACAGAAGCCCTAGCCAGTTTGGCTCAGTGGATAGAGCGTTGGCCTGCGGACTGAAGAGTCCCAGGGTGCGTGCGTGGAGGCGGCAATGGATGTTTCTCGGTCTCTCCCTCTCCCTCTCCCTCTCCCTCTGTAAAATCAAAGAAAAAATATCCTCGGATGAGGATTAACAACAACAACAAAAGAAAATAGAAAAATTTTGAACGTTTTGAAACACCTAAAGCAATGCATATGAAAATGTTTTGTAAACTCCAAGTTTCGATTAAAAAAAGAGAACACTTCACATAAATACATTATTAGAATCTCTATTAGGGGAACTGCCATACAGGCCTATTGTCCGCTATCCAGCACTTGCAGTAATCACAGAATTTCTTTGGTTGTGACTTCCAGTAGTCGGCCCTGAAAAAGGGAAAAAATAAGTCTAAGCTTATTTGTGGTTAAAAAGGTAAAACTCTGCATGCTTTACATCTTAGAATTTGAAATATAAGCCTCTGCTACTGCATCTTGTCTTGCTCTCTGAAGTTGCCACCTACACGTAGAAAAGTCTGCACCGGATTTAAAACTCCCTTCGATAAAACAGCTTAAAAAAAAAAAAGTCGTCCCCCCCATTTCTTAATGTCATCAGTGTGAAGAAATACGTAACACCTTAGAGAAGATGTGTCTTTCCTCCCCCTTTCCGGCGTTTGGAGAGGCGGCTGTGATGGAGGTCTGAATAGACTCACAAAAGCTTGCGTTAGGTCACGCTCCGCGCACCGAGAGAACAAACAAAGCACCAGACGCCTCCGGGGAGAGGCGGTGGCCCCCCGAGGCCGGCAGTTAATGCAATTTGTTCCTGAGCCTCCGGGCAAGAGAGAGCTGGGACACCCGAGGGGAAAGCCGTCAGGCTCTACCCGGGGCCGGCCGCGCAGGCAGGCGGAGGGCTCGGGGGCGGCACAGCCCGCCCGACCCCGGCGTCGCAACGCCGCGCGGCTCCAGCACCGCAGAGACCCGAGGCTGCAGCGCGCCGCCGTCCCGCGGGCGGCCGCCCACCTCCCTCCCTCCCTCCCTCCCTCCCGAGAGCCCGTCCTCCGTGCCCCCGGGGCGCTCCACGGGGCAGGGTTTCCACCCGCCGCGGAGAACCGGTCCGGCCGGTCCGCAGCGAGGTCCGAGCGCGTCCGTCCCGCCTCTCCCCGGGGGCTGCGGCGGAGAAGCGGGCGGGAGAAAGGGCCGCCCCAGGGGAACAACACGCCCCGGTTTGGAACCGGAGACCCAACTCACATGACTGGACCGGCCGCTCCGCGCGTCGCCCGCGGCTCCGGCCCGAGCTCGCGTTCCCGTTCCGGGGCGAGAAGCTGCCCAGCCGGCGCGGGGCACACCCGAGCCTCCGAGCCGCGACACCGCCCTCCCGCCCGGGACCAGGGTTCCACGGTTCCCAACTACGGGTGCCCGGAGGACGCAATCCGCGTTCCGAACCTCCGCCTCGCCCCCGCCCCCCCCAGGGGCGGTCCTCCGGCTCCGGAGCGGCGGGGTGGCTATAAAGGGGTGAGGTCACCGAGTAGGGGCTCGGCGCGGCGGGACCTACGCAGAAGGGCGCTAGCCCGCAGCCGCCAGTCTCCGCGTCACCCCTCCTCTCTCTCCCCCTCTCGCCCTCTGGGACCCAGAACCTCCGCCCTCCTGGGCTCGCTGGCCCGCAGCCGGGCCGCTCGCGCGCCGCCTCCGCCCCGAACACAAAACAGCTGTTCCCCGAGACGTCGCCGCCCTCAACTTTGCCAACTACTCCGCACGCACTTTGACCAGCGGAGCAGCCCGGACCCGTAGGCTGGGGGACCCGTTGGCGGAGTTAAAAAAAAAAAAAAAAGAAAGGAAAAGAAAAGAAAAGAGGAAAGGTGAAACCGCAGGTTTCGGGGCCGCGAGTTGCGGGGTTTGCCTCAGCACTTTCCTGAGGCGGCGGCGGCGTTCCCCTCCGCGACGCCCGCGCGCCGGCACCAGGCTGGTTCCCTCGCCCGGGAGCGCGTGGGCAGCGGCGGGCGCGGCGGGCACCGCAGCGACGAGAGGTGGCGAGGAGGCAGCGCGGGCGCGGGCGCTCGTCAGGTGAGTCACCGCGGCGTCCTCACCAGCACCTCCCATATGGTCTAGCGGTTAGGATTCCTGGTTTTCACCCAGGCGGCCCGGGTTCGACTCCCGGTATGGGAACGTCCAGTGCTTTTCTTTCTTTTCTTAAATTTCTTACTAAGAGGCATGGGCAGCTAACTGACTCTATTTCCAATGACTGGCTCCCCTCACCAGGTGAGGGTGTGGAAGTGGCGACTTGCTGTCCTTGCTGCTTGCGCCGTGCCCTGGGCTGGGCTGTGGGAGTCACGAGTGCTGCGCCGGGCGGGATGCGGGGAGACCGCGCTCGGCTCGCTCACCTCCCGCCCGGGCCGGCCGGGCCGAACCGCACCGCCGGGAAGCAGTTTCACTTTCCTTGGGGCTGCCCTCCCGCCGCTCCGGCCCCTTAGCCGCCTTTTTCCAGACGCCCGGGAGGTGGACGGCGAAATCCGGCCTCGCCTCGCCTCCTCCTCGCGCGCCTCTCCGACCCACACCCTCCTCGGCCGCCCCCTGCGGACGGTCCCGAGTGAAGCGGGGCGTGTTTGCCGCTGTCTCTGGCCGGTCGGGGAGCCGCGCCCAGCGAGGAGCCCCCGTCAACTCCTCGCTGGGTGGTAACGACGCCCCCTCCCAGCACCAAGCAGCCTCCTGGGGGGCGCTCGCCTGGGGCGGGCGGTCGACAAGCCCGGGTGCCCGCGGGAGCTTTTCCCTGCCAGCGCCGCTGCCAGTCGCCGTGGAATCAGCCGCGCAGCCCAGGGGTCACCCGCGGAGCCCAGCGCAGCCGGCGAGTCTGTCCCAACTGGACACCGGGCACGGGGCTGCGGGGCACAGCCCCTCGGACTCTTTGCCTGCGAAGGGAACCTTTTATTTCCCCTCCTTAAAAAAAAAACTACACACACGCACGCACGCGCGGGCTGCGAAGAAAAATACCACCGCGCAGAGATGTGTTTAGAAAAGAAAATGGACTTTCCGAAGAGCACTGCGCCTTGAGCGCCGAGGGCAGATAATCCTGCGGTGGAGGCGGGGCTTGGGAGAGCGTATTGGCCCGAGACTGGGAAGGGGATGCTGTAACAAAGTTTCACTGTGTTTTTAAGTATAGAAGCCTTGTGTTTATTCCGAAGAAGGGGCAGCTGTGTCAGAAGCATGTGAGCTGTAAATGAAACAAAAGCCTTATCTTACATGCAAGCTGAAATTAGAAAACGGGGTGAGCTATATAATGTTTAGTCTGTTGTGCCTCTGGGAACAAACCAAGCGGCGGGAGGGGGGGGGAGCGGCTCTTAACGGAGGGTTTCTGGTCAGGGCCATTCCTAAGGACAGAAGTTTTGGTTATGAATATGCTTTAATAGTCTGTCACTGTGATCTGCGTGGTTAAGGTTTCATTACGTCTCCATTGGAAATAAACCTCCACAACTAAAGATATTTTAAATTGTCTTGACTAACTCAAATATTTGAACATTTACTCTAGACCAAGCATAAGTAGATGCTTTTGAAAGTTGCTGGTGCTCATTCAGGTCCTTCGTGTAGGAGGTAGTGGATAGAATGTGACTAGAATAATTTTTTAGCCCTTGTGATGATTAGCTGTATGACTTGTGTAGATCTTTCACCTTTTCTGTGCTCTGGGTTTAGAGCCATCAGTTCTTGATAATCCATAACACTCACACACTTTGTTGAACAGTTCTTAAATAGGTTGTGAGAGTGGAAAAGTTTCATTAAAATAGTGGGATTGAGTGATTATTAAGAACCATTTACTAAAAAATTATGTTCAAACTTGGAAGTAAAGACTGCTCTGCCTTAATTATCTCCAAATAGGGGTTAATTCTTGACCTTGCATTTTCTAATGACTTGGTATCACACTGTACCACATGGTGCTAAAGTGGATGTGGCTTTTACTGAGCATCCACTAATTCAAAAAGCTTTACTATGTTTGTGCACTTGAGGGTATGTTGAAGGGAGTGGTTTGGTTTGTGTCCAGGATGCAGACTCATATATAGTTGCATACCAGGCAGCACCCAGGAAGGCTGCATCTGAGTTGTGGAAGCACAGAGGTGAGAAATCAGTTCTACTCAGGAAAGAGGACTGGAAAAGAGACATCAAGGGAGAATGTTTGCCCTGGACCTTGAAGAACTGGTTGGATTTCTCCAAGTGGGGAATGTGAATCAAAAAGCTGAGGTGAGGGAACAAGTATGAGACTGGCAAGTAGTCTGGTTCTGCAGGAGCACACAGTGCCTGGAGGCAGAGCCCTGGAGATGAAGTTGGGACTAGATAACATGTTCTTTTATCAAAGGTGACTTTTATGTCTCTAGAGTTTTAAGAACAGTTTTTGTCTCTTTGAAAAAACCAAATGTAGCAGTAATATGTGAAAATGCTTGTTTTAAAAGATTAAAACAATGTAAAAAACGTAGAAAATTTTGTGTCCTTATGTTTAATGTTTAGCAATTGAATATTTTTAATTAGTAGAGTGGAGAAAAGCAGTCAGTTAATTAGAATTCAATGAAAAAAATGAAACCTAGATTTAAAATATGAGATTGATTGCAACTATGTTTTTATTGACTTGCTTTTTTGAAAATGACCTTAATATTCTAAGACAAAGCTGCTAGTTACTGTCAGTAAGACATACACCTTAACTTGGTTCACACTACATAATGAATGTATAAGGATGTGTTCATGTGCTTGTAATTCATATGCAGGACTACCAAAACACCATTAGTACTCATATTTTAGGTGTTCTGTCTTGGGCCATTAAATAAAATGATAACTAATTAAATGCCATGGATTTACCCAAGAAGTCTCTTTAATATTTACTATTATTAGTTGTAGTTAGAAGATATGTAAAAGTTCAACAAGTGTTTGCATAGATGGACACCTGTATTTAAAGAAATATAAGGTATTAAAAATGATTGCATTTTACAACCTGAAGAGCTTACTATGGTCTCTGAGGTCCAAGATTATCTGGCCTCTGCTTACCTCCCCAACTTCATCTCCTAACTTCTCTGCCTCTTCATTATACTTCAGTCACACTGATTTCCTTTTGTTCCTTGAACTTGCCAGACCTACTCTTTTCTTAGTTTTATTTTTTTGCTGTTTCCGTTGCCTGGAATATTCCCCCTCCAGCTCTTTACATCGCAGGTCAACATTATCTTCTCATATTGGTCTTTTCTCACCACCCTACCTTTTGTTCTTGTTTACTTTCTGTTTAGTTTACCCTTTTTTATTTTTTCCTTTTTCTTATTTTATTTTACTTTATTTATTGGGGTGGTATTGGTTAATAAGATTATGTACGTTTTAAGTGTACACTTTTGTAGTACATGTTCAATATATTGCATTGTGTGCTCACCACCCAAAGTCAGATCATCTTCCGTCACCATGTATTTGGCCCCCTCCTTTTTATTATTATCTAAAGGTGACATTTTTACTTCTCTTCATGTTTATTTCTTGTATTATTCCACTGGGATATAAATTCCATGAGGTAAGTATAGTGAGATTAGAGGCTTGGTGCATGAAAATTCATGCACTGAAGTGGGGGTGTCCCTCAGCCTGGCCTGCCCCCTCTCACAGTCTGGGAGCCCTCAGGGGCAGGAGGGGACCCAGTGATCAGGGGAAGGCCACGCTCCATTATACCTCTGCTATTGCCACTGCTGGCAGTACAAGCCTCCACTGATGGGTGCCACCATCTTTGAGGGTGGGACAGTCAATTAGCATATTCCCTCCTTATTGGCTGTGGGCACCGCCATCTTTGTGAAAGTGTGAGGATGAATTAGCATATTCCCTATTTATTAGATAGGATTGTTCTTATTCTGTAAGATTCAAACAATACAGATGTTGGGACTCTTATACCACATCTTGTATAGTATCATTTAAATAAAATTTCTGGAATAGCAAATCTACAGAGAAAGAAGATAGATTTTGATTATCTAGGATTGGGGATGAGGGGCCAGAATAGAAGGATGGGAAGTGACTGCTAATGTAGGGACAAGATTTCTTTTTAGTGTTTAAAATTAGATGGGATGGCTGCATGATTTTGTAAACATACTAAAAACATTAGAGTTCTCTTTGAATGGGAGAACTTTAAGGTATGTAAAGTATATCTCAATAAAACTTTAAAAAGATTGAAGCAATAAAAAGCATATAGAATACTTGTCTCTACATTTACCATTTGGATATTAAATATTTAAAAATAAATATGGAATAATTTAGTACTGCCACTGTAGCCCCTAGATAGTCCAGAAATGTAGCAAGTGCTTATTAAATAGCTGCCAAAAGAGGTTAAAATATACAGGTAATTTAATTATGACACAGTGCATTGTGGGATAAATGCTCAGAGGGGACTATGTTAAGGGTCGGTTACAAGAGTTGGAAGGTCTCCAAAATACCTGGATTTGTGCGAAGGGAATGGGGAAGGGTCTCTTAGAAAGCAGCATTGGAGGTGGGTTTTGAAGTCAGGTTAGCCTTTAGGTGGTGGAGATGTATGGTGGGAGCGTGAGGCAGGAACCAGAGGCACATTAACAGTTGCTAGAATAGCACATTTTGGCCAAACTGAGGGAACAAGTACTGTGGGAATGGGAAATAAGGCTGCAAAATAGATTAGGGTCTATAGCAGATAATGTTAGCGCTGGCAGATCTCTGGTGTCTTTTTGTTATCCCCTAATCCCTAGTGTTTTTCTAGTGGCCCATACTTGGGAAACAGAGAGCTGACAATGTGTGGGGGCTTATTTCCTTTCTACTAACAAATTCTCAATCCAAGACTGTTCAGTCAGGAGTATAACTTTGGAGCAGGGGCGTTGACTCGTGCCCCTCAGTTTTATTAGCACTTGGAACAGTGCTTGAACCCCGTGAGTATTTAGAAAACATTTGAATGAATGAAAGCCAGGAAGTTGCAAGCTTCATTCACAGTGAAGTTCATTTTACAAATCCCCTTGACCTCCTGCAGAGCATTTAGATAGAAGATTTTGGAAGGTTCTAATTATGAAGGCCCTTGAATTTGCGGATAAGGAATTTACTTAGCTAGGAGGAGGGATTTCCGGTAATATGTTTTAATAAATTAATTTGGTGGTAGTGTGCAGGATGAACTGAAGGGTGGAAGGGTTTTGTCTGTGGTGTCCTCTGCCATCTTCCTATTCCTATTCTTGCTCTCATTCTCCCTGGGTTAGGCCTCAACCAAAGCAGGGTCTCCTGTAGTACAGTAATAATCTAACAGCTCTTCTTACTTCTAATCTCTTCCTAAATAGGGTAGTCGCAGCAAAATAGAAAGGATCAAAGGAGATACATTTAAGAAAAATTTAAGATGTCAGGAAGTAAACACTCCTAAAAGAAATAGGGAAGTTACAAAGCATAGATTTTTATTTTTAGAGCACAGGCAATTTTCCTTCCTAGGGTTGGTCAGACAGTAAATTTTTATTGCTCACCTGTGTGTATGTGTATGTGGCTTTTTGAACACTGTAATTGTACATTGAATCCAGAGACAAAGTTAAGACTATGATCTTGCCACCCTGTGGACAATATAATTTAGAACTAAATCCCTCAAAATGATAATACACCTTCATTCATTTGAAACTCGCTATTTTAGAATTGCTTATGGTTCTCCAATGTTGGTATATGTAGTTATGTTCATTAAAGAGAAAGTTGAAATTAGTTTGTTTTCTGAGGCATTTAAATAAACAGAATTTAAAATACAATCAATAGCTTAAAAAATTACAAAAGAAAGTCAAGGATGCTTTTTAAATGGCATACTTCTTTCCTCCATTGATTTTTAGAGAGTAAAAGGACAGGGAGAGGCAAAGAGAAAGATAAATCAATGTCACATAGATTGGTTGCCTTGCGCATTCGCCCTGATGGCCAGGAATCGAGCCAGTAACTGAGGTATGTGCCCTTGACCCACGGAACCCATGACTCTTCAGTCTGAGGGTTGACGCTCTAACTGCTGAGCAAGCCGGCCAGGGAAACATCTGTAACACTTTCAACAATAAAGACAAATAAATAAAAAAGGAAATCCTCCATGCTTTGATGAACTCAAATTGTAATTATGTAAACAATTCAGATTTCATTATGTTATTTAATTAGATAAAAGGGCAGTCTGCTAAGGAATTAAACTGACATAGCTTGAATCAAAATGAAATGGTGAGCCCAGATGGTGTGTCTCAGTGGTTGAGTGTGACCTATGAACCAGGAGGTCACAGTTTGATTCCCTGTCAGAGCACATGCCCAGGTTGAGGCTCTATCCCTGGTAGGGTGGTGCGGGAGGCAGCTGATCAATGATTCTCTCTCATCACTGATGTTTCTCTCTCTTTCTCCCCTCTCTTCGTTTCCAAAATCAATAAATAAAAATATATTTTTTTAAAAATGAAATGGTGATTGCGAAAGAATTATTTGCTCTCTGCAATTCAGGAAATGGTTCTACAAAACTTTCCCAACAGATGAGCTGTATTTACAGCCTAATGTCGTAAGTGGCTTGCGCACTAGTATTCCCAGAGGTGTCAGGAGGGGTGGGGATTTAGCATTTGAAATGTGTGTTACCAGTTAGGCAGAACTGGACTGCAGTAGCATTCTGGTGTCAGCAATGTATATGTTCTTTCTGATTGTGATATCCAGACTGAGGAAGACAATGGATGAGTATCCACTGAACTGCTAGTCCCTTAAATTACCTATTTCACTTTAGGACCTTTACATTTTGGTAATGGAGAGATTTTTCAAATATAATGTTAATAATTTTGTTTTTATTTATTTATTTTCATTTAAATTGTTTATTGTTTAAAGTATTACATATGTTTCCTTTATATGGGGGGGCCATTCCCAATCCCCAGCACATGCCCCCTCCTTACTGTCTGTGTCCATTGGTTATGCTTATATGCATGCACACAAGTCCTTTGGTTGATCTCTTAACCCTGCTCCCCTTCTACCTTCCCCTACAAAGGTTTGACAGTCTGTTTTATGCTTCTGTGTCTCTGAATCTATTTTTGTTCATCAGTTTATATTGTTCATTATATTCCATAAATGAGTGAGACCATGAGATATTTATCTTTCTCCGACTGGCTTATTTCACTTACCAGAATGCTCTCCAGGTCCATTCATGCTGTTGTGAATGGTAAGACTTCTTTCTTTTTTCACAGCAGCGTAGTATTCCATTGTGTGGATGTACCACAGTTTTTTAATCCACCCATCTGCTGATGAGCACTTAGGCTGTTTCCAAATCTTAGCTATTGTAAATTGTGCTGCTATGAACATAGGGGTGCATTTGTTCTTTCTGATTGGTGTTTCTTTTTTTTTTTTTAAATAAATAAATCTTTATTGTTCAGATTATTACAGATGTACCTTTTTTTTTTAACGCCATAGCTCCCCTCCACCTGGTTTCTCCCCCGACCCCATGCCCTTACCCCACCGCTGTCTTCATCCATAGATGTAAGATTTTTGTCCAGTCTCTTCCCATACCCCTCACACCCTCTTCCCCCTGAGAATCGTCAGTCCGTTCCCTTTCTATGCCTTTACTTCTATTCACCAGTT
This sequence comes from Murina feae, assembly GCA_004026665.1. NCBI lineage: Eukaryota > Metazoa > Chordata > Mammalia > Chiroptera > Vespertilionidae > Murina > Murina feae. The sequence continues at coordinate 40,345 of PVJC01007430.1, forward strand.
TATTCTGTTCATCAGATATTTCTATTGACTTAATTGTTATATTCACTGGTTGATAGATATGTATTTGTTGTCACTTTGTTGTTCATAATTTTTATTTTTACCTTTTCTTCTTCTTCCTCTTCTTAAAGAATGCCCTTCAGCATTTCAAATAATCCTGGTTTGGTGGTGATGAACTCCGTTAGCTTTTTCTTGTCTGTGAAGTTCTTTATATGACCATCAATTTTACATGATAGCTTTGCTGGGTAGAGTAATCTTTGTTGTAGGTTCTTGCTATTCAGCATTTTCAATATTTCTTGCCACTCCCTTCTGGCCTGTCTGATTAGTGTTTCTGGTTTCTTGGGATATATTCCTAGAAGTGGGATTACTGGGTCAAATGGGAGTTCAATTTTTAATTTTTTTAGAAAACTCCCTACTGCAGTAGCTGCATCAGTCTGCATTCCCACCAGCAGTGCACGAGGGTTCCTTTTTCTCCATACCCTCGGCAGCACATGTTGATTTGTTGACGAAAGCCATCTGACAGGTGTGAGATGGTACCTCCTATCATATTCATTTCCGTCTCTTGGATGATTAATGACTTTGAGTATATTTTCATATGTCTCTTGGCTTTCTGTATGTCCTCTTTCGAAAAGTGTCTAGTTAGGCCCTTTGCCCATTTTTTGGTTGCATGTTTATCTTTCTTTTGTTAAGTTGTATGAGTTCCCTATAAATTTTGGAGATTAGGCCCTTATTGGATATAACATTGGCAAATATGTTCTCCCTTGCAGTGGGCTTTCTTGTTGATGGTTTCTATTGCTGTGCAGAAGCTTTTTATTTTGATGTAGTCCCATTTGTATATTTTCTCCTTAGTTTCCAATGTCCTAGGAGCCTAGATAAAAATATTGCTATGACGTATGTCTGATATTTTGCTGCCTATGGAATCTTCTAAGATTTTTATGATTTCCTGTCTTACGTTTAAGTCTTTTATCCATTTTAAGTTTATTTTTGTGTGTGATGGTCTAGTTTCATTTTTTTGCATGTACGTGTCCAATTTTCCCAGCACCATTTATTGAAGAGACTGTCTTGACTCCATTGTATGCTCTTGCTTTCTTTGTCAAATATTAATTGAGCACAATGGCTTGGATCAATTTCTGGGTTCTCTGTTCTGTTCCATTGGTCTATATGTCTGTTCTTGTGCCAGTACCAGGCAGTTTTGAGAACAGTGGCTTTGTAATACAGCTCGATATCTGGTATTGTGATCCCTCCAACTTTGTTCTTCTTTCTCATGATTGCTGCTGCTATTTGGGGTCTTTTTTCATTTCATATGAATTTTTGGAGAGTTTGTTGTAGGTCTGTGAAATATGCTATTGGTATTTTAATGGGGATTGCATTCAATCTATTGATTGCTTTGGGTATGAACATTTTAATGATGTTGATTCTACCAATCCATGAACACGGTATATTCTTACATTTGTTTATGTTTTCCTCTATCTCATTTTTCAATCTCCTGTAGTTTTCTGAGTACAGGGCTTTTACTTCTATAATATTAATGATTTTAAATGTTTAAATATTTCTGAGTTTTTCTCAAAAAATGCAGCATGACAAACATGATAATATACTTTGAATGTTTGGCATATCCTTTTCAAAGTTAATGTATAGGATTGTGGGTGATTTTTCTAAATTATTTTTTTTGCTTCATTTATATCTTATATTCTACCCTTGATGTATATTGTATAATTTTAAGCTAAGTAGACTATGAATTATGAAAATGTAAATGTTTAGGTAGGCCCATAAGCTTTGCCACATGAAAAACAGTATTGTTTAAGAAAAGTAACTTTCAAAATACTTCATTGTCTATTTGCTTTTTTCCTAAATACTGGAACTAGGAGCCAATAAAGTTAGAGTTATATTTGTTTTCTAACCTTTAATGGTTTCAGTTTCATATTGTTTTTAAACTGTAGCCCTAGCCAGTGTGTTTAATGGTTAGCACATCAGCCCAAGCACCATGGAGTGGTGGATTTGTTTCCTGGTCAAGGGCATGTACCTGGGTTGCAGGTTCGATCCCCACTGTGCAGGAGGCAACCAGTTGCTATGTCTCTTATACATTAATGTTTCCCCCACTTCTGTTCCCCCGCCCTCCCTTCCACTCTCTCTAAAAAGCAATGGAAAAAATATCCTAGAGTAAGGATTAACAACAACAAAATATCTGTAAATGCCATTGAACTTAAGATATTTTTAGTGTAATATTTAGCCTGTACTTAAGATTCGTTATCACACAGTCACTGCCTTTTGTGCTAGAATGGTGATTTAGGATTAATGGTGCTTAGCATTCCCTTTACTTTTCACACTTGGGTTCATTTTCACAAATGGAAATATAAAACCTTTTGTTTTTTGAAAAGTAATTGCAGCTTACATGACTTGAATTTTGACAAAGTAGTAACAACAATTCCATAAGTTTTGCATGTGTGTTGGGTGCGTGTGTGCAAATTTTAATTATTTTTTAGAAAATTTTAAATATAAACTATTTATTATTAAATAAACCCCTTTGATCTAAGACTTGAAAAAAATTTTTTAAAAATTAAATCTTCATTGTTCAGATTATTACAGGTGCTCCTCTTTTCCCCCCACATAGCTCCCCTTCTCCCAGTTCCCACCCCACCTTCTGCCCTTACCCCTCCCCCCCACTGTCCTCATCCATAAGTGTATGATTTTTGTTCAGTCTCTTCCAGCACCCTCCACACCCCTTTCCCCCGAGAATTATCAGTCCACTCCCTTTCCATGCCCCTGATTCTATTAATTTACCAGTTTATTCTGTTCATCAGATTTTTTATTCACTTGATTTTTAGATTCACTGTTGATAGATATGTATTGGTTGTTCATAATTTTTATCTTTACTTTTTCTTCTTTTTCCTCTTCTCAAAATACCTTTCAGCATTTCATATAATACTGGTTTGATGGTGATGAACTTCTTTAGCTTTTTCTTATCTGTAAAGCTCTTTATCTGACCTTTAATTCTGAATGATAGCTTTGCTGGGTAAAGTAATTTTGGCTATAGATTCTTGCTTTTCATCACTTTGAATATTTCTTGCCACTCCCTTCTGGCCTGCATAGTTTCTGTTGAAAAATCAGTTGATAATCTTATGGGTACTCTTTTGTAGGTAACTGTTTTTCTCTTGCTGCTTTTAAAATTCTCTCTTTGTCTTTTGCTCTTGGCATTTTAATTATGATGTATCTTGGTGTGGTCCTCTTTGGATTCCCTTTGTTTGGGACTCTCTGTGCTTCCTAGACTTGTAAGTCTATTTCTTTCACCAGGTAGGGGAAGTTTTTGACATTATTTCTTCAAATAGGTTTTCAGTGTTTTGCTCTCTCTCTCTTCTTCTCTTCCCCATAATTTGGATTATGAATTTAAGTTGTCCCATAGGCTCCTTACACTGTCTTCATATTTTTGGATTCTTTTTTCCTTTTGGTTTTCTGATTGGGCGATTTTTGCTTCTTTGTATTTCAAATCTTTGACTTGATTCTTGCGATCCTCTAGTCTGCTGTTGGATCTCTTTATATTATTCTTTATTTTAGTCAGTGTATACTTAATTTCTAGTTGGTCCTTTTTCATATCCTTGAACATCCCACTAAATTTATTGGCAGTTTCTAGAAAATTCTTGAAAAACCTTATAACCGTAATTTTGAACTCTATATCCAGTAGTTTGCTGTCCTCCATTTCAGTCACTTGTGACCTGTTTCTTTGTCTCCACATTTTGGCTGCTTCCCTGTATTGATAGAGTGGCTTTCTGTGCTAGGTGTCCTATAGGGCCCAGTGGCTCAGCTTCCCTAATTACCTGAGGTGGACCCTCTTGGTGCACCCCTTTGTGGGCTGTTGCACAGTCTTATAGTAGTTAAGCCTTGATTGTTGTGGGTATCACTGGGAGGAATTGACCTCCAGGCCAATTGGCTGTGAGAATCAGCTGTGTCTATGGTGGGAGAATTTATGTGCTGGAGACACCCTTATAGGGCAAGACTTGCTTCAGTGGGACTTTGGTGCTCACTGAGTCTTCCCCCTGAGTGTGTCCCTTATGGATCTGAGGAGTTGTAATCTGGATGGTCCCACTCTGACCACAGGCAGTTGGATCTCTAAGGAGGTGCTAATTTAGCCTCTGCCTGAGGCTACTCAGCAGGAATTAGGAAGAGATCTGCAGAGTTCTTTTGGAGGGGTTTGGAGGTTCCCAGATACAGGTCAGCTGTGAAGCAATGCAAGCTGCTGTGGGGCCTTGGGCCTTCTTTTGGATGTTCTGGGTCTGTCTGACCTAGCTGCAGTTTGTTAGGCAATTTTAGATTGCCATGCCATTCATATGCAAAAGCCTCTGCACACAGTTTGGGTGGGGTGGGGTCTCAGGGAATCAACAGGGTGGAGCAAACAGCTATGGCTGATTCTTAGCCCTGCCCAAGAGGCCCCGGGTCTCAGTGTCCCGTTGTAATTGCTGCAAGCACCTCTGAGAGAAAGCTGCCCTCGAGTTCGTTCTGATGCCAGACAGTCCAGTTTCTCCCAGTGTGAGTTTGGGTCCCCAGAGACTCGCCCAGAACTGGAGTTCAGAGCAGTCGAGAGCTTGTGTCTCCCTCCCGATTGAAAAAAGACAACCGCATTCTCAGTTGCCAGCCCTTTCCGTGCATGCCTTCGTACCTCTGCACTTTACTTCTGCACCTCCTCTGAGTCTCAGTGTGCTTTTCTCTTTCCTTCTAGTTGTAGAATTTCCACTCAGCCAGCCTTCCTGTTGTTCTGGATGATGTCTGTTTTGTCTTTTAGTTGTAGTTTTGAAGTGGTTGTTTGAGGCAGCAATTTCAGGTGTTTACCTATGCTGCCATCTTGGTTTCTCTCCTTTTTTTTTTTTCTTTTCTTTTGGCTTTATTTTAGCTCTCTGGAAAAGTACTTAGTTAATGACTTGTAGATCCAGAGAGTCCTTATAGATAATCTTAAGTCTTTATTTGTAGTTTAACCTTTTAGTTGAGTTAAAGTTTCTTTTGGATTCAAAATACCATGACCAGGATACATTTCTGATTTAGGATGTGTTGATATCTTGCTTTGTGTGAAGCTTTTTATGTTTCAGGAATTAATTCAAGCTTTCAAGTTCGTATTGGGACTAGTTTTACCTCAGCTTTCCAAACATCAGTGTTTACCACTGATACCTTCTCATGTGGAGACACAGATTACCCTATTAACTGGGAAGGATGGAGCCCTGCCATTCAATCACCCACTGAATATGGCAGGCATTGACCCAGTTGTAAAGCTTACATAGAAAGGAAGAGTATGATGGGAAAGCATTGACAATGGTCAAAGTCCCAGCACACAGATGGGGACAGGGCTGAGGGAAAATAATCTAATGGAAGGCAGAAAGAACATAGGCTTAACTAACTCAAAGCTCTAAGCAGGCAGTTGGCATTAGGGAATTTAAGATTTGAGTGGGAATGCCTTTCCTTTATTTGTTCTCCCTTGTTTATTTTTCTTTTTGCCATTTCACACCAGTCACAGTTTTATTGTCCCTTAAAATACTCTTTGAAAGACTTTATTCTTTTTTCATTTGCAATATCTTATCAAATGTCTTTTGTTAGTTTATAGAGTATATTTTAAGAGGGCTATTTTTACCACGTTTGTGGGGAAAACAAAGCACATAAAATTTGTGTAAAAGCAAATCCATCACCTCATTCTCATAGGATGGTTACTATTAAAAAACAGAAAATAAAATGTGTTGGCAAGGATGTGGAGAAATTGGGGCCCTTATGTATTGTTCATGGTCAGGTGTACGATTGTTGTCCAGTCTCTTCCCACACCCCCAACACCCTTTCCCCCCGAAAATTGTCAGTCCAATCCCTTTCTATGCCTCTGATTCTATTCTATTCACGAGTTTATTCTGTTCATCAGATTTTTTATTCAGTTGATTTTTAGATTCACTTGTTGATAGATATGTATTTGTTGTTCTTAATTTTTATCTTTACTTTTTCTTCTTCCTCTTCTCAAAGGATACCTTTCAGCATTTCATATAATACTGGTTGTGTGGTAATGAACTCCTTTAGCTTTTTTTTTGTCTGTGAAGCTCTTTATCCGACCTTCAATTCTGAATGATAGCTTTGCTGGGTAAAGTAATCTTGGCTGTAGGTTCTTGCTATTCATCACTTTGAATATTTCTTGCCACTCCTTTCTGGCCTGCAAAGTTTCTGTTGAGAAATTGGCTGACAGACATATGGGTGCCCCCGTGTAGGTACTGACTGCTTTTCTCTTGCTGCTTTTAAAATTCTCTCTTTGTCTTTTGCTCTTGGCATTTTAATTATGATGTGTCTTGGTGTGGTCCTCTTTGGATTCCTTTTGTTTGGGGTTCTCTGCGCTTCCTAGACTTAGAAGTCTATTTCTTTTACCAGGTAGGGAAAGTTTTCTGTCATTATTTCTTCAAATATGTTTTCAATATCTTGCTCTTTCTCTTTTTCTGGCACCCCTATAATTCTGATGTTGGTACACTTGAAGTTGTCCCAGAGACTCCTTACACTGTCTTCATATTTTTGGATTCTTTTTTCTTTTTGCTTATCCATTTGGGTATTTTTTCCTTCTTCGTATTTCAGTTTTTTGACTTGATTCTTGCGTTCCTCTAATCTGTTGTTGGATCTCTGTATAACATTCTTTATTTCAGTCAGTGTATGCTTAATTTCTAGTTGGTCTTTTTTCATATCCTTGAGGGTCTCATTAGATTTATTGAGGGTCTCAGTAAGTTTATCAGCGGTTTATAGAAAATTTTTGAAAAACCTTATAACCGTGGTTTTCAACTCCATATCCTGTCGTTTGCTTTCCTCCTTTTCTGGCACTTGTGATCCGTTTCTTTGTCTCTGCATTTTGGCTGCTTCCCTGGGTTGACAGAGTGGCTTTCTGTGTTAGGTGATCACTGAGAGGAATTGACCTCCAAGCCACTTGGTTATGCCAATCAGCTGTGTCTACAGTGGGAAAACTTCTGTGCTGGAGACACCCTTATAGGACAAGACTTGTTTCAGTGGGGCTTTGATGCTGACGAGTCTGCCCCAAGTGTGTCCCTTATGAATCTGAGGAGTTGTATTTAGGATTGTACCACTCAGATCCCTGGGTACGCTGGCACTTGTATCTCCAAGAAGGTGCTATTTTAGCCTTTGCCTGAGGCTACTCAGCCTTTTATATGCAAAAGCCTCTGTGTGCAGCTTGGGTGGGGCAGGCTCTTGGGGAATCAACAGGGTGGAGCAAACAGCTATGGCCAATTCTCAGCTCTTCCCTAAGAGGCACTGCGTCTCAAGCCACTCTGGAGTTCCTCCTGGTGCCTGACAGTGCTAGACAGTGCCTGACGGTGCCAGACAGTCCAGCTCCTCCCCATATGGTTTTGTGTCCCCAGAAACTCGCCTGGAACTGGAGCCGTTGGGAGCTTCCAGCCCTTTCTATGAGCACTTTATTTCCACACTTCCTCTGCATCTCAGTCTCTTTCTAGTTGTAGAATTTCCATTCGGCTAGCCTTCCTGTGGGTCTGGGTGGTGTCCGTTTTTTCTTTTTGTTGTTGTTTTAAAATGGTTGTGCCCAGCAGCAATTCCGGTGCTCACCTATGCCGCCATCTTGGTTTCTCTCTCTTTGGTTTTTACTAATGTCTCTTTTCTGTTACAAGATCCATCCAGGATATATCTACATTGCATTTAGTTGTCTTGTTTCCCTAATCCTCTCAAAATCTGTCGTGGTTCCTTGTTTTTTTTTACCTTGACACTGAAGAGTACTGGTCTAGTATTTTGTTGAATGTCCCTCAATATGTTTTTGTCTACTTTCCTTGTGATTATGGACTAGAGTAATGGATTTTTGGGATATTGAAATTTTTTAGAATTGTTTTATTTTTAAAATTATCATAAAGTAAAATTGACCCCTTTTTTGGGGGGAGGAGGGGTTATATAGTTCTGTGAATTTTAATATTGGTACATTTGTGTAATCACCACCATAATCAGGATCCTATCTAATAATCCTATCTAATAAAAGAATAATATGCAAATTAACCATCACTCCGCGACAAAGATGGCAGTACCCATAGTGGTGGGGCAGGACGCTGGTGGTGTCACGCTGGCAACACGAGCCCAGCAGGCATTGCATCAGCAACCCGTGAGCAGCTGCCTTCCAGCAGGCAAGCACTGCCAGCAGGCAGGCCCCAGCAGGGCCTTGCGGGCAGGACCAGGCAGCGGGACCTTGCTCCTGGTTGCCACTGTGATCAGATCACGAGCCGGCACACACACCCGCAGGCAACAAGCAGCAGGGTCTGCTCCTTGGTCGCCACCAAGAGCAGGCAAATGTGGCTAGCAGGCAGCACCCAGCCCTGGCCATAGCTCAAGGGAGAGAATAACATTCAGGTGAGGCCAGGAGCCTGAGAGATTAACACAGAGGGGTGCCTACTCCAAGCCTCCACGGTTCGGCTGGGGGCAGACCCCCACCAGACAGACACACTCACACACACACACACACACACACGGGGCACCTGCTCTGAGCCTCCTATGCAGCTGGGGGCAGGCCCCTGGCGGGGACACACACACACACACACACATACACACACACGGCACCTGCTCTGAGCCTCTGCTGCCAGACTGTGGCAATCAGTAGGACATCCTCTGAGGGGTTCCAGACTGTGAGAGGGGACAGGCTTGGCTGAGGGCCCACTCGTCCCTGTGCACAAATTTCGTGCACCAGGCCTCTAGTATAGAATAACTCCACCATCCCTCAAAAGTCCCTACTATTCTCCCTTTACAGTCACATTCTTTCCATAGTTCATATCCCTACAGCCACTGCTCAGTTATCCATCATTACAGTTTTATCTCTTTAAGAATACCATACAAATGGAATAATATAGTATGTACTCTTTTGACATTGGCTTCTTTCACTCAGCATAATGCTTTTGAGAGTCATCCAAGTTGTGTTTATCAACAGTTCATCCCATTTTATTGTTGGTTATGGATATACTACAAGTATGTTTACTTATTTCCCTTTTTTGATAAGTAGTTGAGAACACATTATGTTGGCACTGTAATAAACAATGTAAGTGATTTCTTTTGGTGTGAAATAGGGATTATCATTATTTCTTTTATAGATGTTAAAAGAGGCTTAGAGTTATAGGTCATACAACAGATTTACAGTGGACTTGGGACTCAAACCTAGGGCACCCTCTCTAAAGCCAATTGGACTTTTAACCATTGGACTGTGTGGCTAGTTGCTAATGTTACTTTCTTCATTTCTGTTTTGATCAACAGTGTAATTAAAAGAAATTGAAGTTTTTATTTCTTTAACATATTCTAAAATTTTCCCATTCTGTTTATATTTGGTTCTTTTTATTAGAGAGCAAAAATACTAATAGCAAAGTATTTTTTTTCTTCGTATTACTGGGTTTTGGTCTTCAGGGCTAAGCATTCTGTGATTCAGTCCTAAAGCAAAAAGCCAAACTAAATTATCAGCGCACCTTCAATTACGAGTTAACATTGAGTGCATCCATTTATAAGAATTAAAACAGCAACAATTAAGCTTTTCCTTAATCTCCTTGTAAATAGGGGTTTTAATTTGTTTTATAGATAAATAATAAATATAAAATAAATATAGACATAGTGTAAATCAGGCTAGTTTATTATTGTTTTTTTTTCTCTTTCAGAAAGATTTCAGAACACAATGTACCTCCCCTCCCCCAATTGATTTTTAGAGAGAGGAAGGGAGAGAGAGAAACATAAATTTGTTGTTCCACTTATTTATACATTCATTGGTTGATTCTTCCATGTGTCCTGGCTGGCTGTCAAACCCACAACCTTGTCATATGGGGATGATGTTCTAACCTATTGAGCTCCCTGGCCAGAGGTAAATCAGGCTAGTTTAAAATAAGAGGCTTATATTGTCTTGAATTTTAGTAATAGCAAAAGATGTCTTTCTTTTAAGACCATAGAGTTTTGATCTATCTAAGATGAACTTTTTTGGATTTGTGATAAAAGACCATTTGCTTAAATATCTTACTGCCATAAGATAAAAAAAGATTTCTAGAATATTAGTTTTAGATTTTGTGGGTGTGGATGTGTTTTTGTTTTTACTTTTTATTAGTAAAGTGTAATTGAATTTTGGAGGATTTTATAAAATTTCAAATTACTCTGAATATGTGGTAATTTTATGTATTATTTTCAATAAACAGTATAAAAATTTGATGAGGAGACATTTTTAAAAACACAGTCTTAGTGTGATTTTTGTCCTCAGTTCCTCAAGCACTATTCAGAGATCTTAGAGAGATTATCTATCTAATCTATTAAAAGAGTAACATGCAAATTGACCCTCACTCCAAGACACGTAAGCCACGCCCACCAGCCAAGCCACATCCACCAGCCAATCAGAGCGGCTGTATGCAAATTAATCCAGCCAAGAAGGCGGCCGGCAACCATGGAGCTGGAATAAGCAGGAGGCTTCCGTTAGGCTGGCTGGGCCTCTGCTCAAAGCAACAATGTTTCAATTATAGAAGATAAACCCCAGAAACCTGATTCCAGCCAGCCTCGCTGGGATGTTGGGTCAATGGGAGCTGTGGGCAGCCTGAGCTGGAATAAGCAGAAGGCTTGCCCCAGCGATGGAGGAAGCTAAGGTTCCTGTCTGCCTAGGCCGGCTGTGGCCTCCGCTCACGGCAACTAAGTTTCAATTATAGAAGATAAACCTCATTTACCTATTTCTCGCCTTGGGCTCAAGGAAGTGCTGGGAGCCTGGATTCTCAGGGGCAACCTGACCTGGGCTCTGGTTAAAGCAACAAAGTTTCAACTTTAGAAGTTAAATAAATCCCAGCCAGCCTCGCTGCAAACAGCCATCAGCCCCTCACCCAGGCTGGCCAGGTATGCCAGCAGGTAGACATCCCCTGAGGGGTCCCAGACTGTGAGAGGGCACAGGCCGGGCTGAGGGACCCCTCGAGTGCACAAATTTTTGTGCACTGGGCCCCTAGTATCTTCTATAATAAAAGAGAAACATGCAAATGTGACCGTTACCACCAGCCAATCAGAGCGGCTGTATGCAAATTAACCCAGCCAAGATGGAGGCCAACAGCCACAGAACTAGAGCAAACCAAAGGGTTCTGTTGCAACTGCCTGCCTATGCTGGCAGTTGGAAGTGGCACCAGGGCACCAGGAAGTGGGAAAGCAAGGT
>PVJC01007431.1:0-25657 GCA_004026665.1 Murina feae
TAAAGCTGGCAGTCGGAGAGGCTTGGGGGTCTTCTGCCCAGGCCTGAGCCTCGGGCAGAGACTGCAGGCCTGGGCAGGGGTGGATCTGGGATTCGAAGGGCAGGGGTGGAGCTGGTGATCAGAGTGAACTACAGAGGAAAACACCTTTTCTGACCACTCATTGGCTAAGCTCCCTGTATGCCACTGGTAATATTCTTAGGAACTTGGGTAATAAGAACTCATAAAGGCAATCTAGGGTTTTTCCACCATACTCCTGGAGAAAAAATTGAAGGTCCACTGCTGGAGGGCTAAGAAATATCATATCCTGCCCTAGCCAGTTTAGCTCAGTGCATAATGCCTCAGCCTGCTGACTACAGGGTCTGGGTTCAATTCTGACCAAGGGCATGTACCTAGGTTTCAGGCTCCTCCCTGGCCAGGGGCCAGGTCAGGGCATATGCAGGAGGCAACCAATCAAAGAGTTTCTCTCACTTTGTTGTTTCTTTCTGTTTTTCACTTTCTCTTCTACATTCTCTAAAAATCAATGGAAACATATCCTCAGGTGAGGAAAAGAAAGAAAGGAAGAAAGAAAGAAAGAAAGAAAGAAAGAAAGAAAGAAAGAAAGAAAGAAAGAAAGAAAGAAAGAAAGAAAGAGATGTCATATTCTATGAAAGACATATCTTGAAAATGCCTAACGAAAGTTGTCATTTTTTCATTGTGAAGGGACTGGAGTCCATGTTGATGAAAACACCTTGGTGCCTGTGGTGACTGGAAGTGGCTGCAGCAGCAGGGTGATAGGACTGGTGGATTCTCCTGATTAGCCTGGTCACCTCCCACAAAGGGAGACCAGACTGTTGTTTAGTCTTGCTCCCCAAGGGGAGCAGGGAATGGGCCTAAGCCATCAGTAGGATACCCCCTGAGGGCTCTCAATATGTGAGAGGGGGAAGGCTGGTCTGAGGAACCCCCCCCAGTGCACAAATTTCATGCACCGGGCCCCTAGTCTTATATAATAAAAGAGAAACATGCAAATTAACCATCACTCCATCACTTCACTACACCCACCAGCCAATCAGGAGGAAGTATGCAAATTAACCCAACTAAGATGGCAGCAGCCACAAAGCTGGAGTGAGCAGAAGGCTTGAGTTGCCCCTGGAGATGGAGGAAGCTAAGCTTCCCACCTGCCCTGGCTGTCCCTGGGCTCTGCTCAAGGCTACAAAGTTTCAATTATAGAAGATAAATAAATCCCAGATACCTGCTGCCAGCCCATCCTGGCCTCCACTCAAGGAGGCGCTGAAAAAAAAAGAAGAAAAACAGCCATCAGCCCCTCACTCAGGCTGGCTACACCCCCATGGGGTGAGGGTCCCCACTGGGGGGCTTGGCCAGCCTGCAAAGAGCCATCAACCCTTCACCCAGGCTGGCCACACACCTCAGTGGGGACCTCCACCCTAAAGGGGCTGTGACCAGCCTTTAAACAGCCCTCAGGCCCTCACCCAGGTTGGCCATTCCCCCATGGGGTGAGGGACCCACTGGGGGCTTGGCCAGCCTGCAAACAGCCATCACCCCACACCCAGGCTAGCCAGGCATTCAAGTGGGGACCCCTAACCTGAAGGGGGTGTGGCCAGCCTGAATATGGTCCTCAGCCCCTCACCCAGGATGGGCAGGCACCCCAGCAGGACCCCCACCCTGATCCGGGACACCCTTCAGGGCAAAGCAGCCAGCCCCCACCCATGCACCAAGCCTCCATCCTATGTAATAAAAGGGTAATATGCAAATTGACCTTAACAACAGAATGGCTGGGAATGACTTGTCACTATGACACACACTGACCACCCAGGGGCAAACATTCAATGCAGGAGCTGCCCCATGGTGGTCAGTGTACTCCCACAGGGGGAGCTCTGCTCAGCCACAAGCCAGGCTGATGGTTGCCAATACAGCAGTGGTGGTGGGAGCCTCTTCCGCCTCCTCAGCAGCACTAAGGATGTCCGACTACAGCTTAGGTCTGCTCCCCACTGCCAAGTGGACATCCCCCAAGGGCTCCCGGGTTGCCAGAGGGGTGTCTGACTGCCAGCTTAGGCCCAATCCCTCTGGGAGTGGGCCTAAGTCATCAGGTGGACATCCCCTGAGGGGTCCCAGACTGCGAGAGGAAAAAGGCCGTGCTGAGGGACCCCCACAAGTGCACAAATTTTTGTGCACTGGGCCTCTAGTAAGATAAATTTGTTGAGTAGTAGATGCATGAGTGCAGTGAATAAGACCTACCTAGATGTTATTTTTTGTCTTAGATTATTTTATCTTATTATTTTATTTATTTATTTTTATCGTCTAAAGTTTTATATATGTCTCCTTTTTCCCTAATTGACCCTCCCCAGCCATTTCTATCCCGAGAAAGACCCCACCGCCCCGGTGTCTGTGTCCATTGGTTATGCTAATATGCATGCATACAAGCCCTTTGGTTGCTCTCTAAACCTCACACTCCCCTGCCATTTGTCTCTGGATCTATTCTTCTTCATCAAATTATGTTGATCATTATATCCCACATATTAGTGAGATCATGTGATATTTATCTTTCTCCAAATAGCTTATTTCACTTAGCGTAATGCTCTCCAGTTCCATCCATGCTATTGCAAAACGTAAAAGTTCCTTCTTTTTTATAGCAGCACTAGAGGTCCAGTGCATGAAATTCAAGCACTGGAGTGGGGGGATCCCCTCAGCCTGGCCTGCACCCTCTCAAAGTCTGGGAGCCCCGTGATTGATTGCCCCAAAAAGGTAGGCCCTACCCACCTGGCTGGGGCTCCATGATTTATTGCCAGTGCAAGGGGAGGCCTTGCCCACCTGCCACAGCCCATCGGTTGGTGGCCTGAGACTCTCTCTTTGGGGCGATTATGTAGCCCCCTGGTTGATTGCCCCACTGACCAGTGGCCTGGGTCTGCCTTTACAGTGAAATCATGGGGAAATGGCCAGTCCCCTGACAAATCGCATCATTTTGGTTGGCCTGGCACCAGGGGGTGTCATAGCATGGTCATCCAGAAGGTTGCACAGTCAGTCATTCTGCAGTTAGGTCGTTTGGTCAATTTACACATAACAGTTTTATTATTATAGAGAGTATTCCATCGTATAGATATACCACAGTTTTCTAATCTATTCATCTGCTAATGGGCACTTAGGCTGATTCCAAATCTTAGATATTGTAAATTGTGCTGCTATGAACATAGAGGTGCATGTATCCTTTCTGATTGGTGTTTCTAGTTACTTGGGATGTATTTCTAGAAGTGGGACCACTGGGTCAAATGGGAGTTTCATATTTAACTTTTAGAGGAAACTCCATACTGCCTTCCACAGTGGCTGCACCAGTCTGCATTCCTACCAGCAGTGAAGGAGGGTTCTTTTTTCTCCGCATCCTCTCCAGCACTTGTCATTTGTTGATTTGTTGATGATAGCCATTCTGACAGGTGTGAGATGGTACCTCATTGTTATTTTGATTTGCATCTCTCAGATGATTAGTGACTGAGCATGTTTTCATATGTCTTTGGGCCTTCTGTATGTCTTCTTTCAAAAAGTGTCTATTTAGATCTTTTGCCCATTTTTTATTGGAACACTTATCTTTCTTTTGTTAAGCTGTATGAGTTCTCTGTAAATTTTGGAGAATGAAACCTTATTGGAAATATCATTGGACAATATGTGCTCCCATGCAGTTGGCTTTCTTGTTTTATTGATGGTTTCTTTTTCTGTGCAGAAGCTTTTAATTTTGATGTAGTCCCATTTGTTTATTTTCTCCTAAGTCTCCATTGCCCTAGGAGCTGTGTCTGTAAAGATATTGCTACGACATATGTATGCTATTTCACTACCTTTGGAATCTTGTAGGATTTTTATGGTTTTCTGTCTTACATTCAAGTTTTTTAGGTACTTTGATATTGTTTTTGTGTATGGTGTAAGTTGGTAATCTAGTTTCATTTTTTGCATGTATCTGACCAAATTTCCCAGCACCATATGTTGAAGAGACTGTCTTGACTCCATTGTATACTCTTGCCTCCTTTGTCAAATATCAATTGGGCATAATGGTTTGGGTCTATTTCTGGGATCTCTCTTCTGTTCCATTGGTCTATATGTCTATTCTTGTGCCAGTACCAGGTAGTTTTGAGAACCGTGGCTTTGTAATATAGCTTGATATCTGGTAATGTGATCCCACCAACTTTGTTCTTCTTTCTCAAGATTGCTGTGGCTATTTGGATTTTTTTTTTATTCCAGATGAATTTTTGGAGAGTTTTTTCTAGATCTTTGAAGTATGCCGTTGGTATTTTAATGGGGATTGCATTGAATCTGTAGATTGCTTTGGGTAGTATGGACATTTTAATGATGTTGATTCTACCAATCCATGAACACGGTATGTTCTTCCATTTGTTTATGTCTTTCACTATCTCTTTTTTAAATGCTCTGTAGTTTTCCTGGTTCAGGTCTTTTACCTCCTTAGTTAAGTTTATTCCTAGGATATCTTAATTTTTTTGCTATAATGGCAAATGGGATTTTTTTTCATTTCTCTTTCTGTGAGTTCATTATTGGTGTATTAAAAGGCCATAGATTTCTGGGTGTTGATTTTGTACCTACTACATTGCTGAATTCATTTATTAGGTCTAGTAGTTTTTTGATGGAGTCTTTGGGGTTTTCTATGTATAGTATCATGTCATCTGTGAATAAGGACACTTTTACTTCTTCTTTTCCAATTTGGATGCCTTTTATTGCTTCTTCTCTGATCACTATGGCTAGCACTCCCAGTACTATATTGAACAGGAGTGGTGAGAGTGGGCAATCTTGACTTGTTCCTCTTCTTAGGGGAAATGAGTTTAGTTTTTGCCCATTGAGTATGATGTTGGTTGTAGGTTTGTCATATAAGACTTTTATTATGTTGAGGTATGATCCTTCTATTGCCACTTTGCTGAGAGTTTTTATCAAGAAAGGGTGTTGGATTTTGTCAAATGCTTTTTCTGCATTGATTGATATGATTATGTGATTTTTGTCTCTCAATTTGTTTATATGATGTATCACATTTACTGATTTGCTGATATTGTACCATCCTTGCATCCTCAATAAATCCCATTTGGTCATGGTGTATAATCTTTCTAATATAATGCTGAATCTGATATGCTAGAATTTTGTTGAGGATTTTAGCATCTATGTTCATTAAGAATATTGGCCTGTAATTCTCTTTCTTTGTGATGTCTTTATCTAGTTTGGGGATTAGGATAACGTTGCCTTCATAGAAAGAGCTTGGAAGTGTGCCTCTTGAATTTTTTTGAATAGTGTGAGGAGGATAGGTTTTAGTGCTTCTTTGAATGTTTGGTAGAACTTCCCTGTAAAGCCATCCAGACCAGGGCTTTTGTTTGCTGGAAGATTTTTGATTACTTCTTCAATTTCTTCGATAATTATTGGCCTATTCAGGTTTTTTTATTCTTCCTGATTGAGTTTTGGGAGCTTGTATTTTTCTAAGGATATGTCCATTTTGTCTAGATTCTCTATTTTTTTGGAATAGAGTTATCCATAGTATTTCTTCATAATCCTTTATATTTCTGTGGGATCAGTGGTTATTTCACCTCTTTCATTTCTGATTTTGTTTATTTGGGTCCCCACTCTTCCTTTCTTGGTGAGCCTGGCTAGAGTTTCATCAGTCTTGTTCATCCACTGCTCTAAGTGATATCTGACCTTTCTGTCCACAGATTGCCTCACCAGCTGTGTTTAATTTGCCAATTCCTGGTGGGTGTTGTTCGATTTATCTGTTCCTTCTATCTGCTCTGTGAGAAGGTGTAGGACCTGTCTGCGTATTTGGCGCCGCTTTGTCTCTCCCTGGACAGACTTTTTAGGTGCCTACAGTCAGGGAGGCTGGAGTCTCAGTGTTGGTGGGTTCACATCTGAGGCAGCTCATCCCTGAGCATTCTGGTTATAGGGTCCCAGGAGGTATCTAAGGTCTTCCCGGTTGAAGATAAGGCTGGGATTCCGATGACAGCCAGACTCCCCTTCAAGATGGCATGGTCTCTGAGGCAGGCCCAGCTGCTCCAGGAGAGATTTCAGCAGTAAGTAGAGGCTGCCTGGCCAGGGGAGCCTGGTCTGCCAGTCCCCGACAGTCACACTATCTCGCAGCCTCCTGTCCTGTCGGCAGCAATCTCTGATCCTTCAACAATTTACTTTTTAATAAATTGTAAGCAATTATTTCTGCTTACTTGGTGCCCAGTGAACCTTACTTTTTCTTTTAATTGACTGGTTGGTGTGTCACATACAGAGTTTAAGATGGCCCCAAGTTAGGCTGTTTAGTTTTTCCAGTCAAGTCACGCTAATTTATCTCAAATTTCCCACCTCAAAATAGACTTTCTACACAAAGTCATCATTCATGCTGTTTCTCCTGCCAGAAATATCTTCTTTTGTATCCACCAATTCATATCATCCTCATACCACTATGCAGGACACAGCCCTGCCAGGAAGCCTTCCCTGATTAATTCCAGTGGGCTCAAATCCCATCAACCAAGTCATCATCCAGGAATTTGTCTATATACCCTTTATGTGTGTGTACATGTTGGGTAAAACATTGGGAGGAAGATTTATATATCACATATTTTCATCTGTCCTTTACCTTCTACATGATTGTTAGTTCAATAGTGCATATCTATTTGTTTCTTTCTTGATAATGCCTCCCATGCTCTCTCAACAGTGGGCACTCAGTATGCGTGATTTAGCCTAACAATACTTCAAAAGGGTATACTTGCATTTTTTAACATTTTATTGATTTCAGAGAGGAAGGGAGAGGGAGAGAGAGATAGAAAAATAAATGATGAGAGAGAATCAGCGATAGGCTGCCTCCTGCACACTCCCCACTAGGGATCGAGCCTGCATCCCAGGCATGTGCCCTGACCTGGAATTGAATCATGACCTTGTGGTTCATAGGTCAATGCTCAACCACTGAGCCACTGCAGCTGGGCAGTATACTTGCATTTTTAACCCTCAATGCCCCAAACTATAGCTTAAATTTTGAGTTAAAGTTAACAACCAGCTATAATTGTATAATATATGTTTCTGGAATGTGCTATGGCCCTTCCCGCCATACGATCTGTGCACATTCTGCTTACTTTGTGTACAAGTGTACACATATACTTCACTCTGTTATATTTGCCTAGTCAATATTCAACCACATTTTCGAGCTCAGGTCAATCATTCATTCCTTAGTGAAGCCTTTCTTGATCTCCCTAAGTCAAATTCCTTTATCATGGACCCTCATTGTCACTGTGTATCTTTTCTTCTATACTTAAAATGAATAAGTGAACCCCTTCTTCCCACCTATGGCAAGTATCAAATCCTAGTTCTTCAGAGAAAATAGCATTTTACCTATGGACTCAGATAGTCATGTAACTTCTTGATGTCCCATGGCCCCACTAACAATCATGGTGAAAGCCAAACTGCAATAGCTATGGAAACAATGCAATTTTAAGAGAGAGAGGGGTTGAATTTGATAGAGGAGTCTTCTTAAAGAAAAAATCAAACTATCTACAAAGTATCTTCAACATGAATAATAATGATGTAACTCTGGGAAGAGTAAACTAAAGAATACAGCCCAAGTGTCCATCAGCATATTATTGGATAAAGAAGATAGGATGCATTTACACAATGGAATATTATGCATCTGTGAAAAAGAAGGAACCTTTACCCTTTGCAACAATATGGATAGACCTGGAGAGTATTATGCTAAGTGAAACAAGCTGATCAGAGTAAGAAAAATACTATATGATCTCACTAATATGTGGAATCTAATGAATAAAATAAACCAATGAATAAAATGAATCAGAGGTATGACTACATAGGAGTGACTGGCTAAAGAACATATATGCATACCCCATGGACATGGACAATAGCTTGGTGAAGTCCAAGGGAGGTGGAGGAGGGGGCAGATGGGTGTGGGCAAAGGGTGGGTGAAAAGAGACACCTGCAATTAGGTCAACATTAAAAAATTAATTAAAAAATAAAACCATATTGAGACAAACAGCCAACAGATCTGTATCCCTTCCGCATCTTGTTGTGCCTCCCCTTAGACACATACTTACTCATTCACTAAAAGTAGGATGTTTTATATATTGCTTTGAATTTCACAGAGTTGAAAACTCTAGAGACAGACAAACCTTCAATTTCTGCCCTCTTTAGGAGGAAGGCTGGAGGCTTTATTGCATCCACGACACAGACAGGAATGTGAGCCTCAGTTGACAACCCTAGTAATGCCCTCAGAATCAGAGGGGTAGAGGCAGGAATCCAGACCAACTCTCGGTTCTCAATCTGGCAACCTGCCCTCTACAGGTTTTCTAATCCTTCCAAAAGCCATTTTCCTCTTACAGGATCCTTAATCTGTAAGACCTAAAGTGAAGGCTCCTAAGTCAATTTGTAATAGACTCATCTGAGCTTCTCAGTTACAACCAAAATTTTTTGTGCTCATATGGCAGAGTAGACAGGAGCCAGTGCTGAGGTAGGCTCAATGTTGGGTAACTTCCTCCTCTCTGCCATACTCCCAATCTAGTCTAGGCAAGGCAGCATAGGCCTCATTCTGTTTCTTCACTTGCTTGTCAGGTCATCACTCACATTAGAGTAGCAGTGATATTTCTATTAGGTATGTGAACCCTGGAACCATGGAAAGACTTGTTTCTGTAAATAAAAGGCATAAATGCATAGCATGCCATTACCCCACAGCCTTCAGCAGGAAGAAAGCCAACAAAATGGGAAGCTCCAGAGTAGAAAACTAGCTAGAAAGGTATCAATACAGCTTACAGAAATCAATGCATAACCAAGTATCACTGGGCTTGGAGTCAATATCAAATTGCTCTCATTGCCACCCCAAGTGCATTCTGAGTTTTACCCACGAAAACTCATTAGACCACTGAACAGCATCTAAACCCCAGTCTGCTCCAAAGAGAAATCCAAGAAATAAAGGGAATATATCTTCTATCCAACTCTATCCCCACAACCCTACCTGTTATCTCACTGAGGAAACAAAGAGGTTGTATCACTACCATTAAAAATGGAAACAAAAACATACTTTCTAAAAACTACATTTCCAGGTTGAGACCTTCTGTTCATACTCACCTACTCCATAGAAAGCTTGGATACTGTTCTGGTGTCCTACAGAAGAACTTGTGTTTTCTATGGAAGACTGCAAAATTAGGGAACAGGAACAATGAACTACCACCCATTACCTCCAATAACCTTATAATAAAGTCCCATAACTATCACCCATCCTTATATTCTATTCCTTGAAGTACTGCTAATACTTCTATTCATTAATAGTTATTAAGTACCTACTATGTGTCAAACACTTTGAATATACCATCTTATTTTATTCTCATAGTAGCCATGATTATTTCCATATGCAATTGAGGAAACTGAGTCTCAGGAAGGCAAATTATTTTACCAACTACAAGTATTATTTTACCAACTTACACGGACTTGAAGTGCATGGTTATTTATTTTAACCATGCCAAGAGAGTAGAGCCAAGGGCACAAGATTGGTCCAAATTTTATGGGAAAATATGATACCTTTAACTAATCCACCTTTTTCTTTCAATTTTCATTTTTTTCTAAGTGAAGGTAATTTTACTGGAGAGATTTCTAAAGCTCCCTGTAATTTAAATTTTTTCCTGCTATGAATGTGATAAATGCTTTAAAAGACATATGAGTAAAATACCATAGGGATAGCCAAAGAAAGAGAAAGTATCTGTAGCTGGGAGAATTCAGGCTCAGACAAGGTTTTGTAGATGAGATAGCATTTCAAATTTACTTTAGTAGTGGTAAGTGAGCATCTAGGCAGCAGGAATGGTTGGTGTGTGAGCAAAGTTATATCAGTGAGAAAGTACACCATATGTTTCAGAAAAAGCACTCCATTCAGTATTGTTTCAGAAAAGGTGCTGTTGACAAATAATGAGCTAAATCTAGACCAGGGACTTGGAGAGCATGAAATCTGTCATCTTTCTCACGAGAAGTGGGGAACAATGAAACATTTCTTTTTTTTAATTTTGTTTTATTGCTTAAAATATTACATCAGAGGATGATATGATAGAGCAAGGAACTATTGACATTTTGGGCCAAAACATGGGAGTAAGGTAGGGGGGTTTGTCCTGCACATTGTAGCACCCTGGCCTCCACCCACTAGATTTTCACAACTTGTCTCTTCCCCTGAGATCTGAAAACCAAAAATATCAACAACTATTGCCAAATGTTCCCAGGGGTGGAGAGAGTGGATTGCTTTTCATTAAGAACCACTGAATTAGAGGCATGGTTGGCAAGATTAACCTAAAAAGAACTGGAGGAAGTTGTACTATATGCACAGACCAGATAAACAGAGGCCAGGGATGCTGATAACATTCAACAACACATACAACAACCTCTCACAACAAAAATTATCTTGCCAAAAATGTCAACATTTTCAAGGTTGAGCCACCCTCAACTAGGCCGATACCACATACTTACACTTTGAATTACCTCCAAAATGAATCTTGATGACTAAATGATTAGCCCAACACAATGGAATCTTCTCCCTTAAAAACAGGTGTGTGTGGTTCCTTACTGACTTGGGAAGCTCAGTGGAACTGGAGGATGGCCAGCATTGAGCATTCTAGTATGTTAGTCCAGGGAATCTGCAGAAGGCCAAGAAAAGAGACCTCACAAGGTCTCCCCTTTTACTGAGAAGGAAGCACTGAAGTCAGGAGACTGAATTTTTTTTTAATTTTGTTTTATTGCTTAAAGTATTACAAAGAGTAGTACATATGTCTCTTTTTTTCCTGGACCTTCCCCCAGCCTCCCCTACCCCACAGTGTCTTTTGTCCATTGACTATGCTTATATGCATGCATACAAGTCTTTCTGTTGATATCTTAACCCTCCCCAACCCTCCCTAGCCTTCCAGCTGTAGTTTGACAGTCTGTGCGATGCTGCTCTGCCTCTGTATCTATTTTTGTTCATCAGTTTATAATGTTCTTTATTATCCATAAATGAGTGAGATCATGTGGTACTTTTCTTTCACTGACTGGCTTATTTCACTTAACATAATGCAGGAGAAAAATTTTTAAATATATATTTTATTACATAAAGTATTACAAAGATTAATACTTATATCTCTTTTTCCCCTGCCCTTGCCCCCACCTCCCCTTCCCCCCAGTGTTTTCTGTCCATTGGTTATGCTTAAATGCATACATAAAAGTCCTTTGGTTGATATATTACCCCCCCCCCAACACTCCCTGTCCTTGTTGCTGTAATTTGACAGTCTGTTTGATGCTGCTTTACCTCTGTATCTATTTTTGTTCACCAGTTTATAATGGTTATTATTATCCATAGATGAGTGAGGACATGTGGTATTTTTCTTTCATTGACTGGCTTATTTCACTTAGCATTATATTCTCCAGTTGCATCCATGCTGCTGCAAATGATAAGAACTCCTTCCTTTTTACAGCAGCATAGTATTCCATTGTGTAGATGTACCACAATTTTCTAATCCATTCATCTGCTGATGGACACTTAGGCTGAATCCAAATCTTAGCTATGGTAAATTGTGCTGCTATAAACATAGGGGTGCATATATTCTTTCTGATTGGTGTTTCTGGTTTCTTGGGATATATTCCTAGAAGTGGGATCACTGGGGCAAATGGCAGTTGCATTTTTAGTTTTTTGAGGAAACTGCATACTGTTCTCCACAGTGGATGCACCAGTCTGCATGCCCACCAGCAGTGCATGAGTGCTCCTTTTTCTCTGCATCCTCTCCAGCACTTGTTGTTTGTTGATTAGTTGATGATAGACATTCTGACAGATGTGAGATGGTATCTCATTGTTGTTTTGATTTGCATCTCTCAGATGATAAGTGACTTTGAGCATGTTTTCATATGTCTCTCAGCCTTATTTATGTCTTCTTTCAAAAAGTGTCTATTTAAGTCTGTTGCCCATTTTTTGATTGAATTGTTTATCTTCTTTTTGTTAAGTTGTATGAGTTCCCTGTAAATGTTGGAGATTAAATCTTTATCAGAAATACCATTGGCAAATATATTATCCCATGCAGTGGGCTTTCTTGTTGTTTCGTTGATGGTTTCTTTTGCTGTGCAGAAGCTTTTTATTTTGATATAGTCCTATTTGTTTATTTTCCCTTTAGCTCCTGTTGCCCTAGGAGCTGTGTCAATGAAGAAATTCTTTTGGCATATGTCTGAGGTTTTGCTACCTGTGGAATCCTCTAGTATTTTTATGGTTTCCTTTCTTACGTTTAAGTCCTTTATCCATTTTGAGTTTTTGTGTATGGTGTAAGTTGGTGGTCTAGTTTCATTTTTTTGCATGTGTCTAACCAAACTTCCCAGCACCATTTATTGAAGAGACTGTTTTGGCTCCATTGTATGGTCTTTCCTTCTTTGTCAAATATTAATTGAGCGTAGTGGTTCCGGTCGATTTCTGGGTTCTCTATTCTATTTCATTGGTCTATATGTCTGTTCTTGTGTCAGTACCAAGCAGTTTTGAGAACAGTGGCTTTGTAATACAGCTTGATATCTGGAATTGAGATCCCTCCTACTTTGTTCTTCTTTTGCAGGATCGCCACAGCTATTTGGGGCTTTTTTTTTTTTTATTCCAGATGAATTTTTGGAGAGTTCTTTCTAGATCTGTGAAATATGCTGTTGGTATTTTAATGGGGAGTTCATTGAATCTATAGATTGCTTTGGGTAGTAAGGACATTTTGATGATGTTTATTCTACCAATCCATGAACACGTAATGTTCTTCCATCTTTTTATATCCTCCTCTATCTCTTTTTGCAGTGTACTGTAGTTTTCTGAGTACAGGTCTTTTATGTCCTTGGTTAAGCTTATTCCTAGGTAACTTAATTTTTTTGATGCAATGGTAAATGGGATTGCGTTCTTAATTTCTGTTTCTGTAAATTCACTATTAGCATATAAAAATGCCATAGATTTCTTGGCATTAATTATGTATCCTGCTATGAAGCAGGGGATTTCCCAGGGGTGAGGACGGTGGAGCCCCTAGCATAAGACGCTTGCATGCACGACTCCGGAGACCAGGTTCTGGGATGCAGGTCTCACTTTATTGAGGAAGTACAGGTATTTATAGGAGGTGGCCAATCATGGAACACCATCTCAGGGGAGCCAATGAAAGGTCAGGGTACTGTGTAGACGGCTCTGGGAGGGGCTCAGGTGGGCGTTGCCATCTCTCTGGTGTGCCAGAAAGATCTAAAATGCTGGAGTAAGCTCACAGCATGCATCAGCCTCTGCACTGAGATAAAACCTCCTGTGCTCTACCTACATCTCCCCCTTCCTTTTATTAGCGCCTGTTGGATGTGTATTATCATGACCTGCTGTGCCTTTATTCGGGCTATCATGGTGAACATACAACGGAAGAGGAAAGATGCTATACCAGCTAGGGTAGCCCAAATGAATAGGTTAGTGGGGTTTAGCCAAGTGAGGTGGCTGAAACCCAAAGTAAGATACATTTTTTGCAGTGGTACAATCAAAAGAGCTCTCATTGCTTATGAGAAAAAGGAAAGGGAGCCTAAAGCAGGGCTGAAAGAAATGCTGGGTGGACTTACTGGTCTGTTTAGTAACATTGCCCTCCCAGCTGCACTCTGAGGTGTTAAGAGTAGTTGACCATTTTAACACCTGGTGGTTGAAAGGATCATGGAATAAGGTTCCATTCCAAGAAACCTCACTGTGTCTGGCCCTATCGCAGGGGAACCCCACCGAACAGTTAGAGGCTCAGGTGACAGGGAATTGGAGACTATCGGTCCCCACAGGCATTAAGACCCCAGGGTGTGGCACCATGGTCCATAGAGTCTATCCGTGTGCTCCTGTACTGTTGGCAGTGATGATAGCACACATTAACAAGAATAGAGTCCCTGCTAAAGGATTCTCCTCCGGTGCCATTTGTGCCGCCTGCTCCTGTAGCGCCTTGATATCGCCCCACATTATAGGGTGAGTCCTTCTGCCTCGGAGACGTCTCCTCCGGCGGTGCCGTGTCTCCTCTTCAAGTGAGAGGTCATCTCCACCACTGGTGGGGTGACTGGTCTCCGACTCATCTCTTAAGGTGTGCGGCTTGATGTCTCTCGCTGGAATCCAGAGGGGGTGTCTCTCACCTTCTAGGAAGATACAAGCAAAACCTTTCCCTTGGGTTAATAGTGGATCGGGGCCCTTCCATATTCTTGAAAGGGGATCCCGCCATCGAACCAGGGGAAGGGGTGTTGGAAGATTCCGAAGACCTCCCCAGTGCTCGTATATTGGAGGGAGACCATGATTATCAAAATGAAAAAAGTTTAATGTGGTTAAAGCCTGTGTTAGTATAGTATGTGGGTTACTTCCTATTATCCCCTCTTTCTCTTTTTGTATTTGGATTTTAAGCTCTCTTACTTGCAGGGCTGAGAGCTGTGCCCCTTCTCGTTTAAAGGCGGTAGAGTATTGCCTTCCTTACCTTTATTGGAGCGGCAGTCCCGTCGCCAGTGAAAGCCCTTTCTACACCGAGGGGAGGTTGTTTTTCTCCTTCTCGGAGGGAGGTTGTTTTTTTCTCTGTGGCCACGTGGCCACGCCCCCTTTTTGGGCGTCAGCTCTTACTCTCAGATTCACGTGTTCTGGGAGCGCAGCAGCTAGAGCTGCTGCAGATCTACTGCTAACATCATGACACACAAGGACTCAATCATCAATATTTCTGGACTTCACTGGTGCTATGGCCTGTCTTCACTGCGCATTAGCTCCTTCCCATGCTAATTCTCAAGTGAGGGCATCAGCTGCCTGAGAATCAGTAACTTTTCCGTCAACAGCCTCCCGTACTCTGTATAAGAACTCTGAGAAGCCTTCATTCAATCCTTGGACTAATTTGGACAATTGGGCCGGCTTCCCTTTGGGATTAATTTGGGCGAACGCATGCATAGCACAGAGGCGGACCTGGTCAAAATACCTAGGCTGTCCCTGGGCTTGAGCAGCTGGGGAGGTGTATTGACCATCCCCTTGAAGTGCCTCCACCTCCGCCTTTAAATTAGGTGTATTACCACTTCCGGAAGCATGGTTTCGGTCTGCGAGAAGCTTAGCCTGCTCGTAAAACAGTGCTTTCCACTGGATCAAGTCTCCAGGAGGTAAAATGGTTCTGGCCAAACATTTCCAATCATAGGGACAATTGAGATTAATGCTAAAATTGTCTAATAGTTGTTGAGTATATGGGGCTGAGAGACCATCTTCCTGTACTGCTTTCCTAATGGCTAATAACTCCTTTTGGTTAGGCGGAAGCCAGGCTTGTGGTTGAGCAGCTGTGGGATTGTTGTTTACTGGGAAGGTTTGAGGGTGTGCCTTCTTCTCCTCCCCCAAAGGCTCGGACTCCACAGGAGACTGGTTAGTTTCACTCTTGTCCTGAGGCTCTTTAACAAACAACTCCCAGGCATCAGGAGAGGCAGAGGACTGCGGTGAGAAGTACGGGGGAGGGGACCTGCCTCCACTGAGGCCGCAAGGGCCTCAGGTACCGGCAGAGATGGTTCAGGGGGGACTCCAGAGAGGCATGAGAGGAGGGCCAAAATGGCGGGGGTTAGAGAAAGCGGAAATGTTTTTCCTTATAGGCTTGAGTACTTTCTCCCAAGTGTCTGGGTCCGATACGGGGGCTTCTGAAAACCAAGGATTAAAGTGTAAGAAGCACTCCCACAGCATCTGAAGTTTTTTTTTCTTCTTTCTTTCTTTTCTTTTTTTTATATCTTAAACTAGCCTACTCTGCAAATGGCGTGGAGAGCTCGCGCTTGAGGGGCGCGTGCCTCGGGGGGAATATTGCCCATATTGCAGAGGGTCACTCACCCGGTCCGATGTGCTGGGTGCCCCACGTTCAGGCACCATATGAAGCAAGGGATTTCCCAGGGGTGAGGACGGCAGAGCCCCTAGCGTAGGACGCTTGCATGCACGACTCCAGAGACCAGGTTCTGGGACACAGGTCTCACTTTATTGAGGAAGTACAGGTATTTATAGGTGGAGGTGGTCAATCATGGAACACCATCTCAGGGGAGCCAATAAAAGGTCAGGGTACTGTGTAGGCGGCTCTGGGAGGGGCTCAGGTGGGCGTTGCCATCTCCCTGGTGTGCCAGAAAGATCTGAAATGCTGGAGTAAGCTCACAGCATGCATCAGCCTCTGCACCGAGATAAAACCTCCTGTGCTCTACCTACACTGCTACATTACCATATTCATTTATTAGGTCTAATAATTTTTGATGGAGTCTTTAGGGTTTTCTAAGTACAGTATCATGTCATCTGCAAATAATGACAATTTCACTTCTTTTCCAATTTGGATGCCTTTTATTTCTTCTTCGTTTCTGATCACTTTGGCTAGCACTTCCACTACTATGTCTAACAGGAGTGGTGAGAGTGGACATCCCTGTCTTGTCCCTGTTCTTAAGGGAAATGGCTTTAGTTTTTGCCCATTGAGTATGATGTTGGCTGTGGGTTTGTCATATAAGGCTTTTATTATGTTGTGGTATGATCCCTCTATTCCCACTTTGCTGAGAATTTTTATCAAGAAAGGGTGTTGGATTTTGTGAAATGCCTTTTCGGCATCGATCAATATGATTATGTGATTTTTGTCTCTCAATTTGTTTACATGATGTATCACATTTATTGACTTGCAGATATTGTACCAGCCTTGCATTCCTGGAATAAATCCCATTTGGTCATGGTGTATGATCTTTCTAATATAATGCTGAATCTGGTTTGCTAGAATTTTATTGAGGATTTTAGCATCTATATTCATCAGGGATATTGGCCTGTAATTCTCTTTCTTTTTGGTGTCTTTATCTGGTTTTGGGATTAGGGAAATGCTGCCTTCATAGAAGGACCTTGGAAATGTGCCTTTCTCTTGAATTTTTTGGAATATTCTGAGAAGAATTGGCTTTACTTCTTCTTTGAATGTTCAGTAAAACTCCCCTGTGAAGCCATCTGGTCCAGGGCTTTTGTTTGCTGGAAGCTTTTGGATTACCGTTTCAATTTCATCAGTAGTTATGGGCCTATTCAGGTTTTTTTACTCTTCCTGATTGAGTTTTGGAAGCTTGTGTTTTTCTAGGAATGTGTCCATTTCATCAAGGTTGCCCAGTTTGTTGGAGTAGAGTTGTTCTTAGTATTTTTTGACAATCCTTTGTATATCAGTAGGGTGAGTTGTTATTTCACCTCTTTCATTTCTGATTTTGTTTATTTGGGTCCTCTCGTTTCTTGGTGAGGCTGGCGAGGGTTCATCAATCTGGTTAATTCTTTCAAAGAACCAGCTCTTCATTTTGCTGATCTTTTGTACTGTCTTTTTGGTCTCTATGTTGTTTATTTCTGCTCTGATCTTTATTATTTCCTTCCTTCTGTATACAGTGGGCTTTTCTTGTTGCTCTCTTTATAACTCTTTGAGTTGTAGATTTAGGTCATTTATTACCAGTTTCTCTTGTTGTTTTTTTTTTGTTTTGTTTTTTAGGTAGGCCTGTAGAGCTATGAACTTCCCTCTCAGGACTGCTTTCATTGTGTCCCATATATTTTGGATTGTTGTGTTTTCATTGTCATTTGTTTCCAGGATGCTTTGTGTTTCTTCTTTGATCTCTCTGGCAACCCAGTCATTTTTTGATAACATGTTATTTAGCTTCCAAGTGTTTGATTATTTTCCAACGTTTTTATTGGTGTTGATTTCTAGTTTTATGCCATTATGATCTGAGAAGATCCTTGTTATGATTTCTATTCTCTTGAATTGGTAGAGACTTTGCTTGTGTCCTAATATATGGTCTATCTTTGAAAATGTCCCATGTGCACTGGAGAAGAATGTATATTCTGTAGCTTTGGGGTGAAATATTCTGAAGATGTCAATTAAGTCCATCTGCTCTAATGAGTCATTTAGGATTGCTGTTTCTTTGCTGATTTTTTGTTTAGAGGATTTATCCAGTGGTGTCAGTGAGGTATTAAAGTCCCCTACTATGACTGTATTGCTATCAATCTCTCCCTTGATATCATCCATAAGTTGTTTTATGTATTTCAGTGCTCCTGTATTGGGTACATGTATGTTTACCAGAGTTATATCTTCTTGTTGAATTGCTCCTTTTAGTATTATGCAGTGGCCATCCTTATCTCTTGTTATGGCCTTTACTTTGAGGTCTATTTTGTCAGATATAAGTATTGCAACCCAAGCTTTTTTCTCATTTGCAGTTGCCTGAGAATTTTTTTTCCATCCCTTCACTCTCAGTCTGTGTGAATCCATTATTCTGAGGTGGGTCTATTGTAGACAGCAAATATATGGGTCATGTTTTCTTATCCATTGAGCTACCCTGTGTGTTTTGATTGGAGCATCCAATCCATTTAAATTTAATGTTATTATTGAAAAGTAATTATTTATGGTCATTTTTATCCCCAATGTTTGTGTTTCTTCTTGTCTTTCCGTTTCTTCTTTTTACATCAGTCACTTTAGCATTTCTTGCATTGCTGGCTTGGTATTAAACTCTCTTAGCCCTTTTTTGTCTGTGAAGCTTTTGATTCCACCTTCAATTTTGAATGATAGTCTTTCTGAGTATAGTATTCTTGGATTCATTCGCTTGCTTTGCATCACTTTGTATATTTCATTCCATTCCCTTCTTGCCTGGTGTGTTTCTGTTGAGAAGTCAGCTGATATTCTAATAAGAGATCCCTTGTAGGTAACTTTCTGTCTCTCTCTGGCAGCCCTTTAGATTCTTACTTTGTTGTTGGTGTTTGCCAATTTAATTATGATGTGTCTTGGTGTTGGTCATTTGGGTTCATCTTGTTTGGCACTCTGTGTGCTTCTTGGACTTGTGTAGTTTTTGCCTTACCAATATCAGAGAAGTTTTCTGTCATTATTTCTTCAAACAGGTTTTCCTGTTTTTCCTCCTCTCCTTCTGGTACCCCTGTTAAGCGAATGTTGTTTCATTTTGTTGTCCCAAATCTCCCTTAGGCTCTCTTGCTTTTTAAGGTGTTTTTTTTCAGTTGCTCCTGTGTTTGTGTGTTTTTTCCTACCTTATCTTCTAATTCGCTGAGGCGATCCTCAGCCTGTTTTAGTCTGCTGTTTAAGCCTTCCATTGTGTTCTTTATTGCAGCTATGTCATTCTTCATTTCCTCTTGGTTCCTTTTCATACTGGTGACATTCTCATTCAGCTCCTTATAATTCTCATTGAGTTGTGTGTATTTGTCTTCCAGCCATTTGAGAATCCTTATAACCATTACTCTGAATTCTTTCTCTGATAAGTTAGTAGCCTCAATTTCATTTAACTGCCTTTCTGGTGATTCCTCTTTTTCTTTACTTTGTGGATTGTTTTTTTTTTGTCTTCCTGTGTTTTGCTCTTTAATTGTAGCTCCAATTGATTTGCTATCCAGTTTCTTTTGGGAATGGTGCTACTGGTATGAACTTGCAGGTCTCTTGGATTTGATAAGCTAGTGTAGCATCTTACTTGAGCTATTTGGGTTCTCTTTATGTAGGTCTGCGAACTAGAAAGGCGTAACTGAGGTGTCTAGGTGTCAGCAGCCGTGGAGGGGGTGTCCCAATTTTTTCTGTGTTTTGCCCTTGTTTGAAATCACACATGCCCAGCGGGAACTCACTGTGGCACCCAGGAACTGTCTGTTGGTGTGGTGGGGCTCAAGGGTCCTGCAATCTGGAAAGGCGTGACTTCAGAGTTCTGTAGTTGTGAGGTGGGAAGACTCAGCTTTTTCTGCTGCCTCTGTGGTGGGATACACATGATCCCAGTAGCGGTTCCCAGGGTCACCTGTGGTGTGTTTGCCAGCAGTGTGTACTGACACACTCGGAAGGACCCTGGCACTGAAGCCACTGGCTTACAGTGTCTGTGGGTAGGTATCTCAGAAGAGAGAATGTGGCATTTCTACAACCCAGTAGTGCACCCCTGTTTGTTAAAGTGCATGTCCAGCAGGGCTCACAACAGGGTACCAGGGCTGCCTGTGGTGTGGTGGTCTTGAGAGACCTGCACGCTGGAAAAGCATGCAGCAGTAGTGTCCAGAGTTCTGCAGCTGTGGGGTAGGGAAACTTAGTTTTTGCTGATGCACCTGTGATGTATTGGCACACGTTCCCAGTGGTGGCATACAGGAACACCAGCAGTGAGTTTTCTAGGGCTCACTGAGGCACTCTGCAGGGTTCTGGGAAGTTTAATCAAGGTGTCTTTGGGCAGGTGTCCAGGATGGGTGAATTCAGAACTTCTACTGCCCAGGGGAGTGCATCCCTATTTGTCCAAGATTGGACCCAGCAGAGGCTCACTGCGGCTTCCCAGCGTGCCCTGTGGATATGTGCTCAGGGGGAGTGAGCAACTGTGAGCCTTTGCCAGTGCTGAGCTCTGCTGCACACTTAGGGGCTCTGGCGCTGAGCTCTGAGGCACTCTAATGGGCTCTGGCACTAAACGGCCCTGGCGCTATAGTTGAGCAGCTGGGTGTGTGTGGGCAGTTATTCAGGCTGTGAGAATTCAGGATTCCTACTGGGGGGCAGTGCACCTGTGCCTGTATAAGATCACACCCAGCTGGTGCTCACAGTGTCTCCTAAGGGAAGTCTATGGAGCCCTGTGCTTTGGCGAGTTGCACTCAGATATGGGCGAATGCAATGACCTGCATGCTGGAGACTGGCGAATACGGGAATGCAAAATTGGAGGTCTGTGCTGGTGAGTGGGAGGCTGCACTTACTGCTGTGTCAAGGTGCTCTGGTGCTCCGCTCTGTTGGAGGTAGAGATATCCTGGTCTGTGAGTCTGCGGGTGGGGCAGCAGGATTTTGGCCGGGTCACGCAGGCAGTGTCTCAGGCCTGTCTGGGTGGTGGTGCTGATGAGTTCCTAGAAGAGGCCGCTCTCCGCTTCAGTATGGCGTGGGCTCCTTACCTGAGTCTGGCAGTCCTGGGAGTGCCTGCAGCAGTGGCAGTCTCTCCTGTCCCAGAGAGCCTCATCTACCAGCCTCTGCCACTCCTGCTGGATTTATCTGTCCCTCACTCTCTCACACACACACACCACACACCTCCACACACTCCCCTTTCATCCCCTCACTCACTCCCTATCCCTCACCTCCATCCTGCCAGACGCCATTTTTTCCCACCTTATTCTATAATTCTTATCCCCTTTATCACCCTCTCCCCCACCAAACTAAATATCTGTGGCTTCTTGCCATGGGTCTTCAGTCACAAGCATGCCTTTTTCTGGAGTATCAGCTCTCAGCCTTTGGTATTGGCAACACTTGAATCAAATCAAAACATTAAATAGCTGAAAGTTCTATTACATTTATTCTTTCCTGGTCAGTTTTAGAGGTGTTAGTGTTTGTTATGTGCTTGTCATTTCCCTGCTTTTCTGTCTCTTCCTCAAATCTTTCTGGGACCTAGAATTCTATCAGATGATTCTCTAAAAAGGCAGATGAGAGAAATCCAAAAGACAGACTTTCTCTCTCTCTCTCTCTCTCTCTCTCTCTCTCTCTCTCTCTCTCTCCTAAAGGAATTTAAAGTTCATAGCAACATTGAGGGGGAGGTACATATTTTCTATATGCCCATTGCTCCCACATATGCCTCCCCATTGTCAGCATGCTGCACCAGACATACATTTTATAACTGATGAACCTACATTAACACCATTATAATCACCTAAAATCCATCATTTACCTTTAGGGTTCACTCTTGGTATTGTATAATCTATGGATTTAGGCAAATGTATAATGACATGTATCCATTATTAGTATATTGTGCAGAGTATTTTTACTGCTCTATCAGTCCTCTGTGCTCTTCCTATTCATCCCTCTTCACACCTCTTAATTCATGACCATCACTGCCCTTTTTACTGTCTTTATTGTTTTACATTTTTTTCAGAAAGTCATACAGTTGGCATACTATAAATATGCAGCCATTCCAGATTGGCTTCTCTCATTTATGAACATGCATTTATGGTCCCTCTATATCTTTTCGTGGCTTGATAGTTCATTTTATTTTGGAGCTCTGAATAATATTTCATTGTCTGGATATGCCACAGTTTACTTATCCATTCACCTATTGAAGGACATCTTGGTTGCTTCCAAGTTTTGGAAATTATGAATAAAGTTTCTATAAACACCTGCTGTGCAGGTTTTTGTGTGGACATAAGTTTTCAACTCCTCTGGTTAAAGACCAAGTAGTGGTATTGCTGGATCACATCTATGAGTATATTTAGTTTTACAAGACAGTGTCAAATTGTCTTCCAAAGTTGTCTCACTCTCTTTTTATACATTCCTGCTTTCCTCAAAGGAGGACACATTTCTTTAGATTAGATTAGTTCTTTTCTATTCTTGGATTCTAAACTGGTATTCTGAACATGCCCCCAGCAAAGAGAGCCTCTCCTTTAGACTCTTCAGATTCTTTCCTTCTCTTATTCACAACCCTGAACCCACACCAATGCTAGGCCCTACCAAAAAAATTGGTTTGTGCCTAATTTCTCCCAGTAGCTCAGCATGATCCATTAACAGCTGGCCAGATACCAAGTGCCTGAAGGGCATAGGACTGGGGCTCTAGGGAAGGGGGTCAGTTTAAATAGCAGCCAGTGACAATTTGTTCTCTAAATAACAGAGATGTAATAACAGAAGTTAATGCTGAATCAAAATAAACAGAGCCAAACTTTAAACCAATTTGATTTGTAACTTGGAATAAAAGCAACATGTCTTGATTTAAATGCCAGATCCACTGCTGAGTGATGATTTAATAACTTTTATGAAGAATCTTGTCACAGCAAATTCAACACTGGGATAGAATGACTCATGATAGGGTGTTAGAAATGATATAGAGGAGTACTAAAAGGAACATGTTTATCTCAGGGCTCATCCAGAATCATTGCATAAAGCTAATTTGCAATTAGGACCTCTTCTCTCCCCAATCTTTCTCTTCACTGATACCTATCAATGTATGTAGAGATAATCTCCAGGTGCAATGTCAGCTCACATTCAACCTGAAAGGCAAGGCAGCAGTGAGTGGCTATTTCTGAAGGGACCTCAAGAACTCATCTGGTCCTATTTCTCTGTCTCTAGGCAGGCATCTAACTATTTTATCCTATTTTAAGTGTTATGGAGTGTGTTTAAGTGAGGTTAAGAGGTTTCTTCAAAAATTTGTCCCCTGGATCTTGAAGGGGAGAGTGGCCTCTTCTAAGAACTCATCAGCACCACCTCCCAGACAGGCCTGGGACACTGCCTGCACAACCCGGCAGCCACTCCAGCAAAAAACCCTGGGATCTCCACCGCCAATGGAGCACGGTGCCTGCAGCAGTAAGTGCAGCCTCCCCCTCCCCAGCGGCAAACCTCTGACCTCCATTCACGTGTCTCCAGTTCCCAGCTCCCCACGCTCGCATGTAGCTGCAAACAGGTTGCCCAGGAGCAGCTCAACAGACTTCTCTGGGAAGCCTCTGTGGAACCCAGCTCTCCACACTCACACATAGCTGCCCACAGGTCAGCCAGGAGTATGGCTCAACAGACTTCTCTGGGAAGCCTCTCTGGGCCCCAGCTTGCCACACTCCCATGTAGCTCTGTACAGGTCGCCCAGGCGCGTGGCTCAACAGACTTCTCTGGGAAGCCTCTGTGGGACCCAGCTCTCCACCCTCGTGTGTAGCTGCAAATAAGTCACCCAGGTGCATGGCTCAACAGACTTCTCTGGGAAGCCACTGTGGGCCCCAGCTCACTGAACTCATGCATACCTGCCCACAGGTTGCCCAGGTGTGCAGCACAACAAACTTCTCTGGGAAGCCTTTCTGAGCCTCAGCTTGCCGCACTCAAGTATAGCTGTGTATAGGTTGCCCAGGCGCGCGGCTCAATAGACTTCTCTGGGAAACCTCTGTGGGCCCCAGCTCAGTGCAATCACACGCAAAGGTCGCCCAGGTGCGTAGCTCCATGGACTTCTCTGGAGAGACACTGTGGGCCCCAGCTCAGCACAGGCACGAGTATCTGTGCCCAGGTCGCCCAGGTGTGTGGCTCCACAGACTTCTCTCAGAAGACACTGAGAACACCAGCTGGGTGTGATATTTTGTCTACATCACAACTACAGAACTCTGGACACCACAGTCATACCTTTCCAGAACACAGGCCTCCTGAGCCCCAGTACCCCAATAGATGGTTCCCGAGTGCCACTGTGAGTTCCCACAGGGAATGAGTGATTTTAAACAAGGGCACAAGACAACAAAAATTGGGACAACCCCTCCATGGCTGCTGACTTCTACACACCACAGTTGTGCCTTTCCAATTCACAGACCTACATCGAGAGAACCCAAATGGCTCAAGTAGGGAGCTACACTAGACTGCCAAACTCAGAAATCCTGAGAGGTCACACCAGTAGCACTATCCAGTAGCACAAAAGAAACTGGGTAGCAAAGCAATTGGAGCTACAATTAAAACATTACAGCAAAATGTGGGAAGACAAAAAAAGCAAGCCACAAAGGAAAGAAAAAGAGGAATCACCAGAAAGGGAGTCAAATGAAATTGAGACTACTAACTTATCAGAGAAAGAATTCAGAGTAATGGTTATAAGGATTCTCAAATGGCTGGAAGACAAATACACACAACTCAATGAGAGTTATAAGGAGCTGAATGAGAATGTCACCAGTATGAAAAGGAACCAAGAGGAAATGAAGAATG
Organism: Murina feae; assembly: GCA_004026665.1. Lineage (NCBI taxonomy): Eukaryota > Metazoa > Chordata > Mammalia > Chiroptera > Vespertilionidae > Murina > Murina feae. The sequence goes on from PVJC01007431.1 coordinate 24,573, forward strand.
ACATAGCTGCAATAAAGAACACAATGGAAGGCTTAAACAGCAGACTAAAACAGGCTGAGGATCGCCTCAGTGAATTAGAAGACAAGGTAGGAAAACACACACAAACACAGGAGCAACTGGAAAAAAAAAACTGAAAAAGCAAGAGGAGAGCCTAAGGTAGCTCTGGGACAACACAAAACGAAACAACATTTGCTTAACAGGGGTACCAGAAGGAGAGGAGGAGAAGCAAAGAAGAGAAAACCTGTTTGAAGATATAATGACAGAAAACTTCCCTGATATTGGCAAGGAAAAACTACACAAGTCCAAGAAGCACACAAAGTGCCAAACAAGATGAACCCAAAAGACCAACACAAGACACATCATAATTAAATTGGCAAACACCAACAACAAAGTAAGAATCTTAAAAGTGGCCAGAGAGAAACAGAAAATTACCTACAAGGGATCTCCTATGAGAATATCAGCTGACTTCTCAACGGAAACACACCAGGCAAGAAGGGAATGGAATGAAATATACAAAGTGATGCAAAGCAAGGGAATGAATACAAGAATACTATACCCAACAAAGCTATCATTCAAAATTGAAGGTGGAATCAGAAGATTCACAGACAAAAAAGGGCAAAAAGAGTTTATTACTACCAAGCCAGCAATGTAAGAAAAGCTAAAGAGACTGCTGTAAAAAAAAAAACAAACAAACAAACAAAAAAAAACACAGAAAGACAAGAAGAAACACAAACATTAAGGATAAACATGACCACAAACTAGTACTTTTCAATAATAACATTAAATGTAAATGGATTGAATGCTCCAATTAAAAGACATAGGGTAGCTCAATGGATAAGAAAACATGACCCATTTATGTGCTGTCTGCAATAGACCCACCTCAGAATAACGGATTCACACAGACTGAGAGTGAAGGGATGGAAAAAAATTTTTCAGGCAAATGGAAATGAGAAAAGAGCTGGAGTTGCAATACTTATATCTGACAAAAAAGAACTCAAAGTAAAGGCCATAACAAGAGATAAGGATGGCCACTACATAATACTAAAAGGAGCAATTCAGCAAGAAGATATAACTCTGGTATATGC